>JAPYYX010000649.1:0-44997 GCA_030522605.1 Cremastinae sp. B BG-2022a | reverse complement strand
TGAAAAAAATCATGCTCACGTATTTTATGTTAAAGAACATCCTGACAAAATTTTATGACATTCTGATCATAGTCGCTTATGTACCGAACCACCTTAATGGATCATAAGAATGTGATTGGAGATAATTCACTCTAAAATTATTAAAAAAATATTCAAGTATTACGCGAAATAATTTAAAAACTGTAACAGCATTCGTGAAAATGTCGACTCCATAAGGAAATGTTCAGCTGACCATTTAAGGCACGTGGCACAGATATAAAAGGATCACGAACGTGCGATTGGTGAACTGGTAGTTCATTGTCCACAGGATGATCATGATAGGAATAAATTCGCAAAAGTTCAGAATACGTGCAGCCGGCGTCGAGAATCCTTATTTAATATTATTAATACCGTAGCGACTTTCAAACCGTAATGAGACGAACGTTTTGCCAGTTCGTAGAATATTTACGCCTGCAAGGTACATGAACTTTTAAAGGAGCAATATCATGATTCAGAAGGCATTCGCGGTCGGATTATTCCACACCCCTTGTTTGAAATTTAACATACTTTCGTATACTAATTAATATTTTGATGACAGTCTCGGGTGGTTCTAAAGTAATGTGTACCATCAAAAATTAATTTTTTCTCTATTAATTTCTATATTACTATTTCA
This sequence comes from Cremastinae sp. B BG-2022a, assembly GCA_030522605.1. Lineage (NCBI taxonomy): Eukaryota > Metazoa > Arthropoda > Insecta > Hymenoptera > Ichneumonidae > Cremastinae sp. B BG-2022a. Next base: position 44,345 of record JAPYYX010000649.1, on the reverse strand, counting down.
ACTTGATATTATTTATAAACGTAATTTTTTTTTCTTTTTACAGATTGGACGTGATAATAAATTCAGAGAAAACAGTATCGAATTAGCGGAGCACGCGGAGCAAAAGGAAAAGAGAAAAGAATCGACGAAGCGAGGCTCGAAGACAAAAAATCAGACGAAGAAAAGTTTCAGATAGAATTTAAATATTATCGGTCTTTACAAACTCTTTTCTCATGGATTTTCGATTTAGAAAGGTGGGCACGTTCGCAGCTCCATATCGAGGAAGAAATGAATATCGTCGTTTTTGCCGGATCCTTCGACAAGAACAATTTGTTTCGTAAATTAGTAAATTTTAAGTCTCGTGACTAACTGGAGGGATAGTTTTATCGATAGTTCCTGGCTCGAACGATCACGAGTACAGAAATAGAAGTAATAATTGAAAAAAAAGAGATAAATAATAATATTCTACAAACAAAAATACAATCAACTTATAAGTTTTATCAACTTTGTCGAGCAAAGTTGAGATATGAGTTTATTTTTTTTTATTCAACGTCAGAGAAATATTGATGATTATTGGTTGGGCGTTTGACGACTGGCAATAGTTTAAAGAGATAAGGGAGGACGAGCCCGGACGAGTGAGGACGGTAAAGAACTTGTGCATGAAGCCACGGTGACGTGTGAAATGCCGAGATGCTGCAATGATACTGACAAAGCAGTGAATCCCGTCAGCGGTGAAACGAACAAACCCGACAACGATCGTGACGAAATAATCTCGATCAGAGCGATTAATCGCGGTTTGACCATCGGCGGTGGAACTACGAACGATTTTGAGGACGAAAGTCTACATCGTCAGAATCACAACTATCATTATCAGCAGCAGCAACAACCTAATGAGCTGCAAGGACGCAAAACTGCAGTCGAGAAGTCTCATCGAAGATTACGCTGTGATCTTAGTCCAGTACCGACTAATCAGAACAGCGGCTTGAGCATCAAGTTACTCAGCTTGAAGGTAAATTACTTTCTCCGGCACTGTCGTTGGTTAATCTCAGATTGGCAAATTCATTTTACATCGTCCGATTCTCAATGAGTTATCGGGATGAGTACGATGATAGAAATGTTTATTCGACAGACGCATAAGAGTGTACGACAAGAGCATCAGGTGAGCACAAGCGGCGGACATAGAGGACGAGAAAAGGAGGCGAAAAAGAGAGCAGCTATAGGCAACGCAGTGCGCGGGCTCTTCCCATCTGGCCACAGCAGACAGGACAGGTATAATGATGTCTGTATCAGAAAAATCATGCTTCTTACATTCTTCATTACATTTACACTGCATTTTTTTGTATGCACACTTTAGTCACGTATAATCCGGCACTCGTCCAACACTCGTCGAAAAAAAAGAAAAAAGAATTCATCAGTTGAATAAGAAAGTTTTACACGAGCTTTCGATTGATGCATACACAAAATTTAGCATGACACTCCTTTCATTTCATTTATCGTATACGAATGCTCTTATTTTTATAAATAATTTAAAGAGTGATGAACCGATCAGAGAATATTTTGTGATATTTATTCTCTGTACGGGACTCATTCTTAGTTTTGTCCAGTGTACGGTGATTTGTAACTTATTTGGCGTAAAATTTCAGGTATGAAACAAGCAGGCAACGGGGATCGGGTGGGACCGGTGGAGTTGGCCTGGCCAGCCTTTGTCCTAAGCTGGTGGCCAGTGGAGGTGGCGGTGCTAATCAAAGCAGCGGTATTAGCCTGGGAGTGGGCCACTTAGCCTCCCAGGAAACCGGAGGACCTTGCGTTGGCCTTGTTGCCACGACGACTACTACGACCGGCGCTACCTCCAATATCGCGCAGACGACTCAGCACTCCAACAATTCCAGCCACGGGCATCGACGTCAGCGAAAACTCTCCATCATTTCGCAGCCGACCTCTGGGGCTTACGCATCTACCGATCGGAAGGTTCGACAGATTTTAACAACTTCGTCCTCGGATTAGCCGATTATTTCATTTGCCCGCCTATATCTTATAACTTTGTCTTAACGAGTAGAACACAAAACGCTTTCTAAGGAGAGTCGAGCTCTTATGATGGTAAGACAAGAATCCTTTTTCCTTTTTTCGAGGATAAAGAACGTAAGGATTTAGACAGCGTTTAAAATTTCAAACTTTTCATATGAAATTCTCCTTTCTTGGGTATTAAATATGAGATTGTATATGTATTGTACAATATTAATTTGAAGGCTTGTTTTCTGAACAGCTACCGTCTGCCGCAAATCGGTCTCCTGCCGCTTTGAGCAAGAAGCAGCAACATTCGCGCGTAGCGGGTACAACTGCCGATGCGAACGTAGATTCCTCGTTAATAACGAGTAATGGAGTCGCCGCGGTTTCATCGTCTCCGAGAAAGAGACACTCGTCCAATTTCGTTGATGCGTCACCAATCGGATCGAATCCTCAGCTGATATCATCCTGTTTGGATTACGGCTCGAGTAGCGATCCCACTTGTAGCGATGCCGAGGAAGCGATCACCGCCGTCGAAAGTATTTCCAGCGTATCTGGTACTTAGAATTGAGTATAAATTGATGTATTCAGTAGTAACACTAATCACTAACTCATAGGTATATTCGAATGAAAGAAAACATGGATTTGAGTGTAGGGATCGTATTAACTGAATATGTTTGCTTCTCAGGTATGACTTCGACACCTTCCACGCCAGTCGGCAAAACAAAACCTAGAAAAATAAGCAATGAGGAAAAGACTGTAGATCGTGGCTCGTCCGGGATAGACGTTAAATCGTCTGCCTCATCTAGCGGAGATAAAGAAAATACATCTCGAACAACACCATCCTTAACTCAGGACGACACGGAAGTGATAGCCGGAAGTACGAATGCAGGAACAATATCTTCATCTTCGTTGACGACCGGCGAGAAAAGTTCGTCGGTGAAATCTGATACAGCGACCTTTTCATCCGGTGCCTCGACGATGGCGGAAACTTCGATACGCAAAGTTTCCTTGCGAAGTGTCGATGGTGAAAGTTCATTGCACGGCAAACGAAGGACACCGGTTCATGGACGCTCGTTGGATAACGTGGACAAACACCGCCGAGATTCTTCGTCACTGACGCGCAATGACGATCGTTCTCGCAAAACGTCGAAAGACTCATCGGACTCTCGTGACACGCGAAAGGGCTCGGATGAACGTTGCACCGGTGCGCCGAGCTCTTCGAAATTGAAACATAGATTATCGTCCGAAACGGCTAGTGAAAGTATCGTAGAGCCAAAAACGTCGAATGATGTGACGAACGAGGCGACACCCGATTCAAGTAAAAGTTCTGTCGGGGAAGGTAGATCGAGGAATTCGAGATTCGTCACGTCAACGGTCGCCGAGGAGAGCGGCGATAATGATAGGAAGGATGGCATTCAATTGAGTGAAGATGGTAGCAAAATTAACAATAATGAGGATAGGGTTACTATATATGACGAGCATGACAATGGCACTAGTATAAGTGATATTGTCGCTGCTCAGGCGTTAAAAGAATCATTGAGTAAACTCGGAAAAGTTAAAGATAACGAAGCTGACACCAAACTGATGGACGAAAGCGGGGTCAAAGTTATTTCCAAAGATGCCGAACAGCAGGGATTAACGGAAAGTGCGAAGGATGGAACTGAGGCCGGAGGCAGCGACGTTGCTGCGCAGGAAGAAACTGTCGAGGGTTTTATAGGTCCATTATTAGATGAAAATTTCAAGGCTGATGAGAAACTAGCGCAAAAGACAATGGCTATGGAGGACGTGAGAACTTTGTTGATGAAAGTAAAAGTGCAAACGGTCGAAGACGATGACGATGAGGAAAAGGCTATCGGTATATCACCAGATGGAAGGTTTCTCAAATTTGAAGAGGAAATCGGCCGAGGCAGTTTTAAAACAGTTTATCGTGGTTTGGATACGCAAACTGGGGTGGCTGTCGCATGGTGCGAATTACAGGTAAAACGAATCATGCAAATAATAATAATTATTCAATTTGAATTAACAATTATTAAAAATATACATTTATACGCGTTATTTTTCTTTATTATTTAAAGGAGAAAAAATTAAACAAGACGGAGAGGTTGAGGTTTCGCGAAGAAGCTGAAATGCTCAAGGGACTTCAACATCCAAATATTGTAAGATTTTACGACTATTGGGAAGTTACTCTCACACGGAGAAAATATATCGTTCTCGTGACAGAACTGATGACATCTGGAACTCTAAAAACGTATGAAAAGACGCTTGATTTTAATAATCGAAAAATTGTTTCGATCTACATTACGATTCTTTGTTTAGGTATCTGCGGAGATTTAAGAAAATAAATCCAAAAGTAGTAAAATCGTGGTGTCGTCAAATTCTCAAAGGATTAGCTTTTCTTCATTCACGATCACCACCGATTATTCATCGCGATCTCAAGTGCGACAACATATTTATAACCGGTACGACAGGGAGCGTGAAGATCGGCGATTTGGGTCTCGCTACATTGAAAAACAGGAGCTTTGCGAAGAGCGTTATAGGCACACCAGAGTTTATGGCACCCGAAATGTACGAAGAACATTATGACGAGTCTGTTGACGTATACGCATTCGGAATGTGCATGCTTGAAATGGCTACCAGCGAATATCCGTACTCGGAATGTACTGGACCTGCTCAGATCTACAAAAGAGTCGTTTCGGTAAGTTTTTTCATTACCTGGTAATTCCAACTACGTGATAGTATTTCCATTAACTGGTATTTTTATATGATCCAGGGAGTGAAGCCGCAAAGTTATGACAAAGTTGAAAATCCAGAAGTTCGTGACATAATAGAAATGTGCATACGTTTACGCAAAGATGAACGTCCGCTTGTCAAGGATCTATTGAATCACGAATTTTTTGCGGACGATATTGGCCTCAAGCTGGAAATGGTATCACGGGATACGGCTGTTGCGGATCCGGATCTGTCGCGCGTAGAATTTCGTCTGCGTGTTCTCGATCCTAAGAAGCGTACGAATAAGCATAAAGAGAATGAGGCAATTCAGTTCGATTTTGACATACACGGTGACAATGCCGAGGAGGTTGCTTCGGAGATGGCAAAGTCAAGTCTCATTCTTGAGGAGGACGTTAAGGCAGTCGCCAAGATGTTGAAAATGCAGATAGCTGGTTTATTGCGAGACCGCGAGGATCGCAAGGCACGCGACGAAAAAGAAAGATTAGATCGAGAGAATGCGGAAACTCAACAAAATACCTCGGCCGAGAATCTTCTCCAACAGCAACAGCAGCAACAACAGCAGCAACAATTATTGATACAACAGGTACAACTCCAACAACAGCAACAACAGCAAATATCCACGGGTATACCAGTGCAGATGCAGGGACAAATAGGACAGTCGATGCCACAGCAGCAAGCAATGCAACAGCAGCCCATGCAAATGCAGCAACCACAGAGTCTTCAGCAACCTCATCAGGGACAGCAACAACCGCAAAACCTTCAACAGCAACCCTTGCAAGTCCAACAGGTACAGATGGTCCAACAGCAGCCGCTGTTGCAAACACCGACGAGCGTTGTTCAGCCTCAGCAAGCACAGCAACCGCAGCCTGCAGGTTCTTCTCAGCAACAACAGGTGCAGTATCAGCAACAACAGTACCAGCAAATTCAACAACCACAACAGCAGTACGTGCAGCAACAAACATCGTCACAATGTTCGACACCGCAGACGATGCAAGGACCTCCTCAATTTCCCCAAGTTCAACAACAGCAACAACAGCCTCAAATGCAACAACAGCCTCAAATGCAGCAGCAGCCGCAGATGCAACAACAGCAGCAACCTCAAATGCAGCAACAACAGCCTCAGATGCAGCAGCAGCCTCAGATGCAACAACAGCAGCAACCTCAAATGCAGCAGCAACAACAACCTCAAATGCACCAGCAACAACCTCAAATGCAGCAACAACAGCCATCGATACAGCAGGTACAGATGTCGCAGATGACGCAGCCTCAAATGCAGCAGCAACAACAGCCTCAACAACCAGCTCAGATGCAACTAGGGCAGTCGCAGATCCCTCAACAACCTCCGATTCAGCAACAACCTACTCAGATGCAACAATCACAAATGCAACAGCAGCAGGCGCAGATACAACAACAACAATCACAAGTTCAGCAACAGCAACCTTCTGTCCAGCAATCTCAGGTTCAACAGCAATCACAGCCGCAGCAAGCCAGCCAGCAATACATTCATACCAATCAGATGGGAGTATCTCAACAGATCCCAATGTGCACACCGGTGGTACCCAGTCAACAACCTGTTTTGCCGACCCAGTTACAAATCTCTCAGCCGCAGCAACAACAGCCTCAGCAACCTCCTGCTCCTGCCCAACAGCAGCAGCAGCAGCAGCCGCAACACATAATTACGTCTCAGAGCCAAGGACACATGCAATACTCAACCAGCCAACAGTTGCAGCACATACAACAGATGCATCAATCGCCCATGGGTTGTTCGCCACCGATTACCGGACAGCAGCAGTATTATCAGCAAACGGGACAGGTCCAAGGTGCATCTTACTCGAGTGCGACGGTTTATCAGCAAACGAACGTACAACAGGCAAACATACAACAGGCGAACATTCAACAACAAATTTACCAGCAGTACGCAGCAGCGGGAGCTGTCAATGTATCCGGAGGGCAGATTGACATGCTGCCTGGCGGACAACAGACAAGCAATCAACAGATATACTCAGCGAGCACGTCACAAACGTTTGTTCAACAAACTCAACATCCACAGCAGCAAATGCCAGTTCAAACAGGAAGTGGCATGAACGTTCAGGGTATCCAGACTTCCTCGAGCATTCAGAATATTCAAGCTGGTACCGTTACCAGTACTCAGAGCACGCCGCCAATAATCCCGAATACCGTGCAGCAACAACCGCAGCAGGCACAACAGCAAAATTTGCTTGTACAATTGCAGTATACGACGAACGTTCTCGCCACTAATGTTGGCATCGCTCAAGGTACCGCACCGACTCAGCAACAGCCTGTCAATATTCAGCAACAAGCCACGCAGCAATTGATTAGCGTCCAGCAGCAGTTACAACAGCAACAGTTTATTGTCAATCCTGGAGTATTCAATCCCGTCGATCAGAGTGGACCCGTAAAACAGGAGTCCGTAGAACAGATGCAATCAAATGTCATCGACTCGTCGAACGTTCAAGAAATTGCACCAGTATCTAGTGTCTCGAATCCAGTTGTTCCAGCAAATACTCACGCACCTAGCTCCAATGAAGGGTAATATTGCTTGGGTTTTCCTCATTTATTTACGTTATTCAAGAAATTATGAGAAGAAAAGTACTATCTATTCAATAATGTTACTTTTGAAGGGTTACGTCAGAAAATTCGGAAGGCTTTGCAGCTCCGGAGAGAAGTCGCATCAAACGATCTGGTACGAAACGTCGGAAACCAGGGATAAAGTTGACGGTGCTATCGGTCAGCAGCAACGAGAATCAACTGATGACCGTCGAGTGTCAGTTGGATACGAGTAAACAGAAAACAGTGACGTTTAAATTCGATCGAGATGATATGGTGCCGACGGATATAGCGAATAATCTGGTCAGATTTTTCAACGATTCTTAACTTTATTTCAATCAAAGAAATTAAATCATAATTATATGCTTTTTATGCACTCTTGAGTAATTTTTTCAATTCATTTTATTTTGATAAAAATTTTCAGATTGCTGAGAATTTATTGCCACAATCGCAGTGTGAAACTTTTATTGAACTGATTGAAGACATCGTGAAGCAGCTCCGATTGGATCCAAATCGCAGTCTTCCACTCGTCGCTCATGGACCGCCTGATCAGTCGGCCGGTGGCAGTCCAGTGACGAGCCGTCGACCTAGAGATCGTGACCACAGTCTCGATGCATCCAAGGTACGTTTTACATTCTTAATCGTTTCATATAATCTCAATATTAAATATACGCGTTTACTAGTAGGATTTATGAAGGAAAAAATTCTCTATTTGAATCCGTGATTGTAAATATGTTATTCTACTCAATCATGAGATTTTTTTTTTCTCATCCGATTGTCGTTGCGTTCATCGAAAGGAAAAGCGATGTAAACAGATGAGGACTCGAGTTGAACTATTAGTAAAAGTAAATGAGTAGTTAAGTTTAGCATTAAAAAAATGTGCTCTGTCTGAGTGTGTATATGTGGTTCTGGACGCAGCAGGTGAGACACGGCTCGCTGACTCGTCAGAGCAGCCATCGATCTTCGTTCAAAGTTCATCGTAGGCACCGTTCGGTGAGTTCGCCATCCCTCATCTCGCCTCTGTTCCTCGCCATCTCACGTCCTCCACCCGATTGTATATCCTTCATTACTTATTTCCTTTTATTCGTATAACATTTAGGCATTCTCCGACAAGTATGCGGATCTGAGCGCTGCATCTCACTTCGCAAATATGAGAAGATTTTATACAAAGCCTTTTTCTTTTTTTTAGTCAAATGCTTTGAATTATTATTATATATTCACACTCTAATTTAGCTAACATACGTAATAAATTATATTACCGTATTATTTTATCTTGCATTATTGAAAAAAATAGCTCAAGTGAAAAGTTGGATAAATTTTCTTTACACTCATAAAAGTTGTCTCTACTTTTAATTTGCTTACAGCAATAATAGTTTGACGTTTCGAGTTGCAATAATTTAGTATGTCTAAGATTTCTTTGATGATCATGCAAATTACTTTGTCACTATAAGAATTTTAATCCCTAAATATTTAGTTTTCTCCGTTATTTCGTAGAATACTCCTTATAATTAGAGTGGGTATGTACGTTTGTTTTCGTGTGAATTACATGGATTAATTGCGTTGTAATTGTTATATAAGTTTTGTATTTTTTGTGAAATAGGATGAAGATCGAGTGATTAGGTTCACGATTTTTTCTGGATGTAACAGCGTTATTTTTTTCGTGCTATGATTCAAATTGTATATACAGTTATCTTGTAAGTTGTAATGAACACTCATAGATTTATAATTTTTTAAATGATTTCGAGATGCAGAAATTTCGCAATTTCTCAGGTAAATTCAGAATTTTAAAGTATTAAATTTTTTTTTTTGTCTTTTCAACTCCGGCTTAGCACTGTTGAAAATAATTTGGTATTGGAAGTCGACTCGATTTGACATTCTTTATTCGTTTGTTTGATTTTTTTGGCAACACAATTGTATCGAAATTGTTGGTGACTACAGTCGATGTTCTTGGTGACTCGTATTCGTTTTTATATCAGGGGATGACGTATCAGTTAATAATAGTTATTTTCTTAATTTTAGCGAGACGAAACGTCGAACAGTTCTACACCGACGAAGTTGCTGCCAATTGATCAGATAATATCAAACATCGCATCCGTACCATTGGATTCTCGGCCGCAGAGCGTTCATATACCAGACGGTCAAACGATTCTTTCTACCACGAATACAGGGGATAGCAGCGTTTCCGCTGAAGTTTCACGGCGATCATCAACATCGACTCAGAACACTGACACCTTGACTCCTGTCAACTTGCCGAGCGATTTCTTGGGCAGTCAGGAAAATTCTCCCGGATATCTGACAGGAAACGAGAATGCGTCATTGAACAATGGGAATGCTCCGAGTCCTGGCGAAGATGCACCGTCGGACAGCCTTCAGAGTCATCGAAATTCTCAGTCGGAAGTCTCGAATCAAGAAACCGCGTCGGAGTACGCATTGCAGGCCGAAGATTCGACGGCGGGCGAAATTTTGTCAATCGTGGCTCAAGATTCGACAGATCTCCAGGACGTTAGTCGCGAGAGCGCTGCATCGTTCGAGAGTTCCAGCTCAGCGACGACTAACGACAGTATCAAGCCCCAGGCTACTCCACCTGTACGTAAGATTTCGCGTTTTCTCGTCAGCCCCGTGGTTGAGAGACAATCGCTGGTGAGCGAGATCGAAGCGCATGGGACTCAAGAGGTTACAGAAATGAGTAGTCGGCTCGAGATCGATACAAAAGTTACTGAATTGCAGCCAACTACCACGGAATCGTTATCGCAGTCTCAATCATCGCAAGACATGCAGAAAGTTTCGGGTTCCCAATCTGGAACGCAGTTGCAGCAAATGGTACAACCGAGCCAAATTCTGAGCGGTACACAAATTATCCAAGAACCTCTTTTGACATCGACGAATCAACCGCAACAGACGAATCAAGGAGTCGTGGACGTACAGGTGAACAATACGATCGTCCATCACGATAATCAGACAATGCAGGATTCTTTCATCGCTCAGTCTCAGTATCAGTCGCAGGTTCCTATTCAGCAAAACATTGGGCAACAGCCGTTTCTACAACATACCGCTGTGCAACAGCAATGCAATGCGCCAACAATTCAGCAACAAGCGCCTCAGAATCAGCAATTTATTCAGCAACAAATGACCCAGCCACAAATACAGCAGATTGTTCAACAGCATCAGCAGCAACCTTCTCAACAATACACGATTATTTCCGGACATCCACAAATTCACGACGATCGTAATCGTCGCATATCCAATATTTCTACAGTCTCGACGATATCGACGGATTCTCAATTTTCAGAGAATACGACTGCTCCTTCTTCGGCGACGAATATTCAGCACTCGATCAATCAAGATTCTTTTGCGCAGAATACTGGCCAGACATTGCTGTTGAATACAGTTGACCAAAGTCAGTACCAGAATGCATCGCAGATATATCATGGTCAAGGAATTCCAACCCCGGTGCAGCAAGTTTTTCCCGTTCAAACAGCAGTGACATCGATCCCGAGCTCTCTCCCACAACAAGTGCAAGAAACAACTCCGAAAGTGAAGACCAAAGAGATCTCCTCGACGCTTCCCGATCTTGCTCAAAACCTTGCCAACATACTGTCGAATCCGAAAACAAAATCATCGACTCCTCATGCGATGACTGGTCAACAGCACGAGCAGACGACAATGCAGGCACCGCTGCCTCAACAACAGCAGCAACAACAGCAACAGCAGCAGCACACTGTACCCCAGCCTGTATTGCATTCCGAGCAATATTTTCAACCGATACAGCCGGAGGTCCCGGTTCCTCAGATCCATCCGCATATTCACCAACAAGCGCAGAATACTCACGTCCAGCCACAACAAACTCACATGGTTCAACAAACGCCTGGTGTAATTCATATGCATATGCAACCAACGCAAATGCAAATGCAAAACGCTCCAGTTCAATTACAATCCAGTTTTCCGAATCAACAGCAAACGCAGCCACAGATGATGAACGTGCAGCAACCGGTCCTCGTGCAGCAAGGAATGCAAGTTAATCAACAGCAAGTCGATCTCCCTCAGCAGCAACAAATTTTAGGACAAAATTTGGCACAGACTCATGCTCACGGAGTTTTGTTGAGCCAAAATCAATGGGTGATGTCGCAATATCCTCAAACAGGATTAACAGCTGGCACCATTTCAGCTGTACCGACACCAACAGCACCTTTGATCAGTGCCAGCACCTTAGGAAAAGCTCAAGTTCAACAAGCTGTTCAGATGCAATACGTTCAACCGGTCTCGGCGACACCCGTGCTTCAACATGTTGGCCAGATGCAACAAACACCACAGCAAATGACGTCGCATATTCAACAAACGATGGTTGAGCAAACTGAAGGGATACTCATTCACGATCATCAACATCAGCAGTCCGTTCAACAGAATTTACAATTAAGACTGCCAGAATACCATGTGACGAATTCTGTACAAGATTACACAGAGTGCAACGTGGACGGAAGCAATCCAAGCAGGTATTACAAGTATACATTTTCTTACATTTAAGCATTGCATTAAAGTGTTGGTTTACTTTACATTGAAAAATTATTACAGAAGGACTAGCTCGGACTGTCAGTTTTTACCTTCGGAGAATGACGTTTCAAGTCACGATGTCACACCGGATCACACAATTATTGAGTCTTCCGATGCCACAGTTCACACTCAGCATCAAATGTCTCAGCAACAAGTGAATCAACAAAACTTTCAACAACAGCAACAGAACATGCCACATCGAAAACTCAGTCAGCAAAACTCAGTTGAGAAAATGACGGAGATTCCCGGTAATGTCTCGACTTGTGGACCGCCTCAGACTGCTGTAGATCTTCAACAAAAATTGGTTCAGTTGACCAGCCAGCCATCAGAATCTCTCAGTATTGGCACTCCGCCGATGAGTCATCCGGCGACTCCTCATGGATATCCGCTCGCTGGCAATACAGCTGAAACGTACATGCATTCCCAACCCCAAAAAATGGTCAATACCAGCACGCTGGTGTCGTCTACTCAACCTGTGGTAAGTCAGCACTTTCCTTCCTTTTCATAACATCATAGAAAAATACATGTTTTAAATAATATAAATAGAAACATCGGTAATTAAATTAATTTTAACATTTATAGCAGGGACCAATGTCGCCACAGCCAAGTGGATTTCATCCCGCGGTTTCTAGTACAGTCGATTCAAATCTTGGAAACGTTGTCGACAACTCGATGATTGATCAGTCTCAGTTATTACTTTCACAGGCTGTGAGTTTTAAGAAATATAATAAGTCTATTTTCACCATTATACTGTTCACTTGCGCACTTGTGTTAATGATCTAATAATTGTTTATGAACACATTATTTCCAGAGCGTTGAGTATCCGACAGACAGTCCGCCTCCTGGAAGTGGATCCGCCGGTCCCGAGACCATGAGTCCAAGTAAGGAAAGTACGAAATCGCAAAGAACCCAACGACCGAGTTCTCGACTGCAAGAGCTTGAGCAAGAGCTCGCTAAGATTCATCATCGGTGTCCTGGTCACCCAACAACTTCACCTCAACCGTTAACGCCGCCAATGCCAGCTGGCCATCCTGTACAAACGCCTGGACAAAATACTCAGCAGCCTCCGCACGGTAGTTTGCTCGCTCCGATTGTCGGTCCAACTACTGGTGCTTCGGTAGCAACTGCAACCTCAAATGTTTGTGCATCGAACTCCGGTACGAACACGCCCGTACATAGTGAATTCCAGGATGGCAGCAGTGAGGTATATCATTCAACGAAAAAAACAAGCATTCCACATTTTATTTGCTTGATTAAATTTGAGCTTTTTGCTTGCTCAATATTTTAGATTTTTTAAATTTTTTCCAAGTTATAATGCCTTTATTTATACTCTAGCGAATTCAACAGGTACCCCAACCCGTTCGCAAAATATCGAGATTTATGGTTTCGAAAGTCGCCGGACCTCCAGCGGATGAATCTCAGTTGCAAAATCAACAGCAACAGTCGCAGCAGACCGAGGATGGTAGATCAAGTGTTGCTTCCAGCTATCATGTTGACGAGAATCAAGGTAAACATGGCTAATTTTTTTTTTATTGCAAGGCAATTTTCATTTACGTACCAATTCGATTTTAATGAAGTTTTTCAATACGTCTTATGTCTAAATCTGTAATTACAGTGGGTTCAGTACCGGTTGTGCATAGCCGAGAGAGTTCCGTTCCACCAGGCCCTGCCTCCGTCAGTACTCTATCAAACGAGGTAAATTTTATGACGATCTTTCTAATGCTAAAACTTACGATTATACGCAAACTTAATACACACAAACGCTGCCAAGCTTGGATGTTTATTAAATTAAAAAGATTCTTCAATTTCTTGGAGATGAGGATAATATCTCCTTTCATAATCATTCCAAGGGCGATTATTCGATTTATGTTTTGTTTTCAAGCTTGACAAGGAGGACAGAGTATCAGCAGCATTAACACCTAGCGAAGAATACCAATTGCTTATAAAAAGGTAAATCCTTTAAGAAAACGATTTACGTGACCATCTTGCTAAATGCTACTATATTTGAGGATAGCCCTTGTTTTTTTATGAAAAACCGTATTTTATGGAATCATCTACGAATATTCGACATTTGAAGTTTAAAAAAACGATTGATTTTCTCCTGCGATTGAAAGTCAAATCTCTAAGATTTTCGATTAATAGTAATCATAAAAGATGATATTTTTTTATATATTTGATGTACATTTATTTACAGACAAACAATGGAGCTGGAATGTTTGCAACGAAGACACAGAGATGAGCTCGAGAGATTCCAACAGCATCAGTTGCAATTATTGATACAGCAGCAGCAACAGGCTAGTGCACTGCATCAACACCAACATCATCCTTTACTATATCACACCGTTGCATCCACCGTAACTGGTTAGTTAGCACGTGTTTTTAATTTATTATAGTTTTATTACAGCTTTATTATAAGTTTTTATATTTCGATGTACGTAAATGGATTATGTAGTGATAGATTGTAAAAAACGAAGCTAATGATCTTTCTTGAAAAATAAATTAGGGCAACCTCGTCCTATGGCGATAGAAGATTACCTCATGCTGAGCTCCGCATCGCAGACTACATCTTTTTGTACCGTTCCATCGTATGCCCCAGACACTGACGAGACTCTACGCTTGGCGACACAGAAGCTGAACCAGACACCTCAGCAGTATCATCCACCGTCACAGCAGTATTCACAACACAATCAGCAGCAACAGCAGCCAGCAGGAATCCCTCACGCGTACGTAATACCGATTCCGATAATGTCTTTGGAAAATCTGCAACAGCAGCAGATCGAACAGAACTACATGAGCACGAGTTGCACCGGGGAGCAACACCTAGAAATGGTCGGTTCAACGAATGGCCCAACGGGCGGAACTGCGGGCTCCTCGTCATCCTCGCTTGTTCCCGATCTCGCTACCAGTCAATCTCAGCATTCCCAGCCTCACTACCAAATTGCACCGAGTATTGCCGCGGACGGTTCGAATCCTCAACTGCAGTCGCAACACCAGTTTGTTCCAATTTTACCGGATGGCTCGAATTCAACAGCCCAGGCGCATCAATACGTGTCGAACGTTTTGGATCCTTCGAGCATCGGATCTCAGGCTCATAATCAATACGTGACAACGTTCTCCGACTCCATAGCGATAACGAGCAACGTTGGGCCAGCTATCGTAAATCCTGGAGGTCGTACAGGGACGATCGTCACTCCGATACCGACTTCGAGTGGACACCCCGGCGCGTATCTTCATTACCAAGAGACGGCACCGGGCTCCGGAAGTTTTCAAACTTTCGGTTATTCGCCACGTCCGGGCTTTTTTCTGCCCTCCGGCTATAGACTCGTCTATGCGCCAACCGGGACACCCCAGTCTCAGCCTGCGACACCGGCGACTCCTCGTCACGGTAATTCTCACGATGGTACACCGCCTGGTGAGCCTCATTGTCAGGATTATAACAGTACGACAGCTGTGTCCTCGTCGCAGACGGAGTAACGAGATATTATGCTATTCTTCATCCTGAACGAACGTAAACGTTCCTCTTCCTGATGATAGTGCTCACGAGCTTCTTGTCATGTTCGAGGAAACAAGGAAACATATTTCCTTCTTCGGGAATATTCGCTATTTTCCAAAAACTGCAGTGCAAGTGCCCGTTACGTCGACGTGAGTTACAAGAATTTTCATTCAAGCTGCGCCTTCCCTATATTCTAGCCATTTTTACGATTACACGATTCCTCGGCTGTCGTGCTCACTTGCAGAGACAACTTTCGATTAGAGATATCAATCGCGACCAAACATTTTATCCAATCCCAAATTTTTCGTTATCGAGCGAATTTATTAACAAAAGAATTACCTGCTGTTTTTAATTACCGAAAGGAGCGATGTTTGTCGATCTTATTGAATCAAATATTCGAAACGCGAAAAATGTTTGCTTGACCTGCCGTCCCCATCGGAGATAGCTGAAATTCTATATCACCTGTAAAATGATAATAAATCCTACACTTTAAAATTGTTGTTGTCGGAACTGAGCGCTAACCGAAAAACGTGGTTAATTTCATCGCGTTTAAATATTGCACGTAATTCCGATTAAAGATCGTAAGGCGAGAATTTCGAGGTCGTAGGTCGTAGAACGCAAAAAAAAAATATATTTACCAGACAAAAATTACAAAAAAAAAAGTGAAATTATAATCGAGTTTTATGTTCTGGCTGATTGAATAATTCGAAATTTTCGAGAAACGCCTGCCTCTCTAAAAAAAGGCTGTTGTCCATGCTACTCATGTGTTTCGCGTAAAAAAAATTGAGCGTATCACTGCTGGGCTTTGAGCAGAGATTGAGTTCATTCGAAGATTTGTTTGGATTCCTCCGATCGCTACTTTTTCAAAATCTTATTTACTATCGATTAAGTTCATCAACTGTTCTTTTAAAATACGTTTTCTTTGCATCCTTGCATAGAGTGAAAATCCCCGTAAAATATCGAGGGGTGGCACTAAAAATTATAAATGTGGATAACACGCGAAAATTTGGTTTCCAGGACCAATTTTTATTTATTCGTTTCGTTTCTAATGTTTAATTTAAATGAGTATTGAAAATCTATCGAATGCAATGTGTGTTTTACCAGCCAATTAGGTACATTAATTTTATAAATTGAATGACTTCGGTTCACCGTCGTAGGGAGAAAAAAAAATTGGAGTATAAACAAATTTGTTTTTAGCCCCGAGCCATGTGGCGTGGGTCGCTCGCTACTTACCGTAGCGTAATTTATTGCGTATCGAGATGTAAATCTGTTATGGGATACACTCAGTATAAACTAAAGAGAACAATACTATAAAAGACTTATCCCATTTACAGAGAAAGTGCACTATAAATATAATTTTCTTAACGGATCGTATCGAAACAAAAATCGATGAAAGTAAGTGAATACAATGTATCTCGTGCATCGATAAAAAAATGCGCAATCGATTGGCTTGAGTATTGCGTGTAAAATGTGTATCGAGAAATTTATATGCAATGTTGGAAAAACTGTAATAGTGAGATAATCCGAAAACTCAGAAAAAAAAAACAGAAATGACGAAAAGAAGGAAAGGACGAGAAGTTACGTTGTAAGCTGAGACAAAATGTGAAGCACGAAATGAAGGGCTTATCACGCTAGGTAACAACGAAGCGCTTTCTGAAGAGTGTAAAATGAATGCCGATCCGGAAGATCATGGACATGTGCGAGCGCGTGCGCTCATAAACACACATACACACACACGAACACACACGTAAACACATAATAGTATAACATAATAACGGGGGGGAAAAAAAGTAATAAGAAGAAATCACGTCGAAGAGCACGATCGGGATTTTCGTGCAGGCCTCAGCTAGTCTTTACGATCGAAATGGCAACGTGGCCATTCTGCTCGACATTATGTAACGTACCACTGTTAATGGATACCCTCCTTCCTCGCCCCCTCGTATGCTTGTGATTATAAAATAGTTTTAATTGAGTCAATGAGAACGCTGAGTGCATGAGAATCATAAAAATGGTTGACGAGTGAAAGAGACAGAGAGAAAGAGAGAGAGAGAGAAAAGAACAATGAAATATGACTAAAATAAATATCGATTTCAGAATGAGTGTGCGAAAGCGATTAATATAATAGTCACTGTTATGCTTTAATGTATTTCTAGCCATTTTAACTACTTCAATTTGAAAATGAAAGAAAAAAGGAAGAAACAATCGACGATGTGTTAATAGTTAAATACAAATGATAATGCGAGAAGGATAGTTGACACGTGAGAGAAGAGAAAGGGGTTGACAAATGTTAAAAAAAATATTTAAAAAATATGGATACCCTGTTGTTTTTGATTTTTTATCCAGTCGATCCAAGAACTTTTTCTATTTTAATTCTCGTTTTTTCAACGTTTATTTATTTTTTAGGTTTACCTGCTCGATTTATGTGTCCTGTAGAATTTAAACAATGGCGATAGAATATGCTGAGCTTCTTCAGAAATTGAACGATAAACTACGTTTCGAAATCTGCTTCCGGAATATTGAAAAAAATTACGAGTACATAATTATGGAAGAAATTTTGAATTATCCGGAATTTTACTTTCAGTAATGTCAAACTCCATTCATTGTCTGAATTGAAAAAAAAAACGAAATAATTTCTGATTATACAGCCATGTCAAGAATATTTTTGAAGAAATATACATGGTACTTCATGCTAACTCGGTGATGATTTCACCTCGATCCTTATATTAACTTCATCGATTCATTATATTATAAGGTTTTGTTTTATTTACAAATTTCAGTGAAATAATTATTTTAAAACGTCCTTGCAATAAAAGAAAAAATCGAAGTCATATTGCATTTTTTTAAATCTGAACATATTGTTAGTGGATTTATTACCAAAAAAAAGAGTTTGAAGTTTGATAAAGAATACGAAATGGAACTCACACCCTTACATACATGCACTTATCAGTTTAGATACGCCTTTGAATTTGCGAAAAGATCTAAAATTACCATGGCAAAATGAATTTAATTTTCATCAAGGAAAGAAATTAATATGAATTGTTATTCAATCATTTATAAGATATCAGATAAGGAATTTAAAAAAAGTAAGTATATATGCGATTTAATAATTTATTATGAGCATCAAAAGTTACGGTTCGATTTCATGTCAATGAACGATGAAGTCTGTAATGTTTATTCCCAAAAACATACGAATTATCGAACATTATAATAATATACAATCCATATTTTCAAGATGTTTTTTTAAAATGACAAAAATATGTTTTTTGTACTAAAACTAAAGATGTACCGTAAACAAAATATGCACGCGCGTAACCTTAAATTTGATTGGCACCTCTCTGCGGTCTACATACGTATTTAAATCGTCAGCTGAATAGTTTTGTAATAAGTATGATCATTTTTTTGATTGTCAGCAGTTAAAGATGAGGGTGTACAAAAAGAGAACGGACAGACAATCAATTTCAGAGGATGTATTGAGAAAAGCAATCAGCCTGGTACTGAAAAATCGAAATGAGAAGGGTTTTTCCATAAGGAAGGTAGCCAAAAAGTATCAAATGAGTTGCGCCTCTTTGTGCAGATACATAAAGAGATATAACGAGGGGAGGAATGATACAGTGGATTCCAGTGAGAATGAGGAAGATACAAAAGTACTGTTAAGAAAGAGAGCTGGTCAAGTTTTCGATTCTGAGAATGAGGCTGTCGTCATACGGTACAGTCTGCAATTTGGTAGAATAATGGGTGGATTGAGACCTAAACAAATAAGATATTTAGCTTATCAGTGCGCTAGGAAATTTAATCTCAAGTATCCTCCGAGTTGGGACAAAAATCAGAGAACAGGTGAGGACTGGCTTACACATTTTTTAAAACGAAAAAAAGATGAATTTACATTTTTGCCACCGCCAAGGCCATTACCAAAAGGAGTCAGAATCAACAAGAAGGATGTTGCGACGTTTTACCAGAACTTGAAAGTGCTCTTTGATCAGTATCAATTCAAAGGCAACGATATCTATAGTATAGATCAGATCGATACAAGTACAATTATTCCATGCATTTCAGGAGAGTCAAAAGAAACTGTGACCATTGTCACAGCCATTAATGCTATTGGAAATTGTCTTCCACCCATGTTAATATTTCCAAAGAAGAAATTTAGCGAGCATTCCACAAGAGATGGACCAACCGATTGCATCGGAGTTACCAGTGAAACTGGCTCCATGACAGATGATAATTTCATCCTCTTCTTGAAACATTTTGTACGATGTACTAAGCCAGATGAATCTAGACCTGTACTTCTATTGCTGCAAAATCATGGCACGAATCGTCTGAATGTCTCTGTGATGGATATTTGTCAAGAGGAGGGTATCGTTATGTTGTCATTGCCTGCTGGTTGCGAGCACAGGTTGCAGCCACTGAACATTGCAGTCTTTGGTGCATTTAGGTATATGTGTTCAATATACATGGATGAATGGATGAAGAACAATCAAGGCAGCTCTGTTACAATCGATATTTTACCTGGAATTATCAGAGAAGCTTGGATAAGAGCTTTTACGCCAATTAACATTGTTTCTGGTTTTACCAAGTCTGGTATATATCCTTTGAAACCAGAGCAATTCGACAGTAAAGAATTCACGTCCTTTGATGGCACACATTTTTTGGTGTGTCACGAAGAAACGCCATTACAACCAATTCAGGCACCTATCACATTGCCAATAAGTGATATGCAATCATCAGTCATAATGCACAATTCTGCTAATAGTCTGAACATATATCAAGAACCAGCAGTGGTACCGATTACAGGAGATTATTCAACAAATGTAACTTCTATAATTTGGGACAGGAGTGATCACAATAGTGGATGGTCTGGAGCTCAAGCAACCTAATGAAAATAGAATACTCAAAACTTATTAAATGTTAATTTTGGTACATAAAAAAAAACGTTTTTTCTTTGCCAGTGCACTAGATATAAATAAAGCAGTAATAAATTTATTGGAAGTAATGTTAAATTTATAAATGCATATAATAATGTATCATAATCATCTTCAGACCTCTCAATGACTACAGGCGATTTTTTCAGACTGATTATTTTTTTAAAGATGTTACCAAGAATTCTGTAAATAGTTGTACTTTTAAAATTATGCAAAAAAATTACCAATCTCTCAAAAATTTTGTAAATAACGATACTACATTGAAGAACATTGTAGATTGAAGGTAGGTATTTATTTATATTGAATTATTCAGAATAAGCAATAGTTGTATTTGTTCTATTATAAATAAAAGAAATTACAGAAAATAATTGTATGATCGTGTTTATTTCAAAGATGATATTCACGTTTGAAAAGTTTTTTAACAAACAATTTTTTCATTTTTGCCTTTAAATTCTTCACTCACAATCAGTGAGACTTTCCAATGCCCGATAATATGCGTATTTTATATCATATTCCATATCATACCAATAGTTTATCGCTATACATCCATGAGATTGGCGTACATGATGAAACCAGAGAGAAGGCAAATACAGCACATCACCGGCTGTAACTTTTACTTTTAAGGTATGCACATTCTTATATTGAGGGTACCTGAAACAATGAATCAATAAACAGTGTGATTCTAGTAGAATTATGAAAATGAAAAAAAAAATGTCACCAACCTTTTATAATCTGGATCAAGTGGATCAATGTTTATCCATGGTGTAAAATGTGGATGTTTCAAATTTTCATCCGAATTGAGTTGGAGTACAGGTTGAACATTCCACTCATGAGAATCTTTTTTATATACTGCTTGAGGATATTTTTCGTACGGAATCCATGGTAGATCAGTGGGAGGGTGAAGAATGAACTCCTTTTCACCAGATATAACACAATAAATATTATCATATGGATCCTTGTGCACTGCAATCGGAAACTTGAGTTTTTCATCTTTGATCTGAAAATTTTGTCTTATTGATTCTTAAAGTATCTTTGATATATATTAAAGGATTGAACTAAAACTTACTGGATGTAACAGCTCGTTTGTCTCCCATCCAAAAATTTATTGCATCAGGATCTTTTCCAAAAGCTTCAGTCGCCCATGGTACATCTCTTTCTACGTCACTCCAAAGTTCAGAGTATTCCCTCTCAAAATTTGAATTTTGTTGTTGAATGTAGAGTATTTCATCATTACTAGGTTTTTCTATATTATCGAGAAATTCAGAAAATTTCATATTTCTCTCTTCTGGTTGAACAAAATATTTTTTCCCATCCTTTCCAGTTGCTATTGCATCTGCATAACCGTTTGGTGTCACAGCAACAGAAATTTCTTTTTCACTTATGACCTGACGAAAATATGGAATATTCCATTTATTCACAGCTTTCCAATGATCTACACCATTCTTTATCAATAGGGGAATGTTTTTTGAGACGTGGTCCCTGTAGAACTTTAACGGTGACAATGCTTTTTCATCTGTTTCAGCAATATGCTCAGCTAAATAGAGTTCTTGAATGAAAAAACAAAAATTTTAAAACAATGTATTACTTTTTTTCAAATTGTCGTAATTAAAAAAAAAATATTCTCAGATGTTGATTCACTGTTTATTTATTCCACTTATAGGTTATTCATCTTGTTCATATTATCTTCATTGTCTTGTACCTTTTGATTCCTGAGAAAGAACTTTATAATATTTCTCTAATTTTTCTGGAAGTGTAGCCATTATACGATATTATTCGATTTACAATTCATCACACAATAACCACATACATCGAATAAAGATAAAAATGATGAGCACGTGTAGATTGGGTACACATATGTACTGTGTGAATGTGTGAAACCGTGTTGACATGGATAGTTTTTGGCATGCCGACGAAAAAGGTACTGTGAATAAAATTCTATTTTCGATATTGATGAAACTATTTTCTCATTATTCACAATTTGTTTCGAATAATATTATTTTATTGCAATTCAATAATACAATTTATATTGTTTTACTATTTGAATAATTCACTCAAAATTGCCACGAACATTTTGCATTCTTTGCATAGAAAAAGTGACGAACTTTTTGTAGAATAATTTTATTCATGTAACGAAATTCTGGATGAAGTGTTGGAGTATCTTCATTTTTTGAATATATGGTGAAAACAGAATACGTTTTTTTATTCCACTTGTAAATGAAATACAATTATAGTTTTTTCAAGTAAAGTTTTATCGAAAGTGTTATAACAATGAATTAGAAAAAAGTTTCAACTACCGTGAAAAAAAGAAGGAAAGACGTGCTAATTTTTGGCTGCAAAACACATAAAAATTGAAAGATTTGTCTAATAACGATTGTACGGATGAAAACTAGTGGGAATTTTTTTCACTATCTTAATTGTCTTCTCTGAAACCTCGTCGATACTATCATAAATTCATTAATTAATATTCAGTACATCGCGTGTTTTATTTTCCTCGAGAAAATACTGAAGAGGAACAGTTCTTCAGGCAGTCGTACGCGCGAAAATGCAACAATCTCAATACACGATAAGTTCCAAGGGTTTCGGAAAAAAATTTCAATTTCTACAAAACGTATGATGTACAATAGCAAATAAGGCATTCATCCTTTTATCGTTAACGAAAAAAAAGAATAATGCGAAATGAGTTAATTTTATGTATAAGTATGAGGTGTATAACAAATAAATGCACTTATGATAATTTTTGGAGGAACAAAAATATCAGTAAACCCATGTAGATTTAATAACTTCATATCCTCAGTCAAATGTGACTTGCTCTGAATTAAACGACAGCTATTTCTTCTTTCGTGTGCTGAATCGTTACGATGATAGGCTTCATTCGCTCTGTATAAAAAAAGAGTTGGTCACGCTGCAACTTTTTCGTTCGCCATAATCTCGAGCCTTTTAACGACTTTGACGATATCAGCCGTCTTTGCGAGTTTGAGATAATCAGTCTGTCGAACTTTTTGAATGCAAACAAATGTTGGCAACAATTTACAAACGAGCCGGATATGCTCCTCGAGCTCGTTCGGCGTCAATTTAGTTCTATAAGAATTGTCGAGTTTGACGATCACCGTTTCCAGTGGCAGAACTCCTTTCTTCTCAGCAACGAAAATGTTCCGCAGAATTTTTGCCATCTCGGGAAGCCTCGAATACAGAGCCGCCTCTTTATCAGCCGTGGGTGTTCGTGTCATCGCTTCCAGCGCTTTCGCCGCCTGTTTCGCCCGTACCTGAAGATAATGAAATGCATATTACGTTTGTTTATCATTAATCGGTTCGATGAAGCTTCAATACGAATGCGCAACTTGATAACACCAGCTGAAAAATTCGCGATGCGCCTCAGTAAATATTTTATTAATCCAAGACCTTGAAAGTTTGCACACTTTTTCTCGTTGGAATTTTCAGCAAGGTGTTGCAACCGAACGATTTTGAAATACATGAAACATGAAATATAATAATCTTGCAAAGAGAAATTCGAGTCTTACTCGTTCTAGAAGGGCTTTTGGTATTCCCTTAAATGCAGAACTCAAGTGACTGTGGGACGTCGGTGTAGCTGGTGGAGTATCGACAACGGAAATATTGACTCTCTTCGTTGCATCGGTGGAGTTCGTCTCATCTGCATTGGGCACCGAGGTCAAAGCAGGAATGTCGCTCGAATTGTTCGACGATGTTTTTGCATCGACCAATCGCTGCAACGCCTTCTCCATTCGCGTATTGCAGTTGAACAGAGCTTTTGCTTTTTCTGAAAATAAATAAAAGTTCATTTGTCAAATCATGTGTGTAATTAAATAGATTTCAATGAGCGATGAATTTTTCATTTTTTAGAATCATTGAATTTAGGTAGGGATTGACTCACTGATTCTAGCTATAGCTTGATGATTGTTCAAGGAAAGCTTAAATCCGTTATCGATAGAGAGCATGATGCAGTATTAATCTTAAGACTTTTAAATTGCTTTTGATCCGTTACAGATGTAACTGGTGTAATATATGTATATAATCAGAGCGCTCCAATCGAGATAAGTAATTGTTGATTGTTTAACGACACTTAGTTCAATCAGGGTCGCGCTCGCGTATTCGACAAATGCAATCCCCTCAACAAGAATCATTATCCGGTTGAAAAATTACGTGTTATAAGTATAACATTGACAATTCAGGTCACCTTTCCAAGAAATTGAATGAATTGCTTAATAAGTGATTCCTTGAGTTTAAATGTGACGTAATTTTTCATTTTGTTGTTCATACCGTAAAAGCGGTCTCGCATTTCATCTCACATTATTTTCATTTCATAATCCTTTGTATTCGTAAATTTTTGAAGAGTCAGTCTTTTTGAGAAACGAATGATTGGCATTTTTAAAGATAGAAGTCGTAAAAAAATGTTTCTAATAATTGGGGAATTGGGTCAGTCAATTGGAAAGTTTTGAGAAGAATGCTGATTACAGCAAAATTAACGACATAATTCATAACAACGAGGATGTAGTATTGATGATAATTTTATTTCAGAATTTGCATAAACTCACCAAGTACTTCTCCAGCAGAATGATTCTTCTCGATTGCCGGCGCCTCCGGCAAAGGTGTAGCTTCAATGGGTCGGCACGTCTCAACATCGAACTCCGGATGCCAACGAGTTATTTTTTCCTTCGGGATATGCATCGGACTTTCTAAGCTAAGCAGGAACTTTTCGTGTTCGTCTTTCACCCTTTCTATAATGTTCACAAATGTGGATATATAGATCTAAATAGTCTCTTGCATTTTACAACATATTCACTCATGTCGGTTTTTTTCGTTTGCATGATGCATATTAGATTAAGACAAACTTACCTAATAGACGGTTGTAAAAAACTCGACGTCTATCTAGCGCTACCTGCGGCCCCATGCTCATTTCAGAACCTGATTTGAGAATATTGTCAGGGTCCGGTGTACGTCTTCCCCCTTTCTCAGAAACATTGGGCGTTAATACGAGCTCATATTTATCCGGCTTCGATGTTGAGCCGAAATTTCGAATTTTTTCTTGGCTGTACGTGTACGCTTCAGGATAAATTGTTTTTATTTGTGCCACGTGTTCAAGCGAGAAATTACGGCGGAGAAGTTCCTGGACTGCTGGTTTCAGCTTTTGGAAAGTTATGACCTCCTTACGATTGAAAAGCATCGCCGCAACCTATTTTCGGTGATATCAGAAAATTAGTATTCTTTTTTCCAGAGCAGATTATCTGAGACATATTAAAGTGGATTCAATTACCGTGTCTACACATCTGAAAGCTTCAGCGAGGATTTTGTAATTGTACGGCAATGGCAAAGCAGGCACTCCACTGTCAACAAGGGTCTGGTAACGTTGATATGCTGGAAGTTTTGTAGGACTCCTCTTAACAGGGCTCACAGATGATTCCTTAGGAGAAAATAAGAGACGACGCTGAGGGCTGGCATTTTCGGGTAGTTGTATGTTCTTTTGTGGACTCAGAAAAGAGTTGTTCGGTACACGTGCAGCTTTCGATGGGCTATAAAATTAAATACAGTTCATGTTAATACTCGTTCAAAATAGTAGAAGAGTATTCAAAATCATGAATTATGAGTATATTAGATTATCCAATAATGAATAAGAGAAATATCTCACCTTACGGGTACTTCCAATTCTATACTCTCAAATTTACGTATTTGTGGCTTGTTGCTTTCATTTTGTTTTTCAATCGTCTTGATCTTTTCCTCGCACTTTTTGAATCTAGCTATGGAAGCTCTCAGCTCGTTCAATCTCGAAGATTTATTTATTCTATCCTTTATTTCACCAAGGCTTAAATCAGTTCTGGCCAATCTGTCAGCGAATGATCCTTTTTTTGGAGTAAGAGAACCAGCAGCTGCAGGCTCTTCAGTTTTTTCGTTCGTTGCATTCTCCACTGCATGCACAGATCTCGTAGGAACTTTTTTCTTTGGACTAAGCGCTCCGATTTTTTCAAAAGGCACAAGTTTCGCATTTTGCGAGTCGGAGTTGATTTTCATAAAAGTTTCTCTGATGTCCATCTGTCCTTCCTCGGGAAGAATTTTCTTCGCGCGAATAACGCGACTTCTGTTTCCTGCTCTGGGTGTCATTTTGGTTCGAGGCGTCGTTTTCCCACCATCAAACTGTATACTGCGGACAACAGATGAGACTTTTGGAGTTGAGCTCTTAGTGTAAACAAGCTTTACATCAGAAGAACTTGGTGAAGCGTCTGGAGAAATTCCTCTCGAATCTCTTATTTCTTCGTTTATCGTCTCGTCGATTTTCTTGCTCGAGGGCTTGATTATGCTTGCCGAGGTTTCATCGAGAACGAGAACCTTACCCTTATTGCGGATTTCCTCGCTCGCTTGTCGTTTGCGCGAATTGAAATACGCCGTAACCGACGGTTGCGACATTGCGTTTTATATACGTATATATAAGCTGAAATTACGTTTTTTATTAGCCTTTACCACGTTGTTTGGAAATTTTCAGGTTCGCGTCGTCCAATGGTTGCTCCTTTCACATTTGGCGATGCGTACGTCTCAGTCGTACTTGAACACTTTTCATCAGACTTTGCACTTATTCCTTTATTCCAGGCTCGACGGATTTCATGCGATTTTTGTATTAATAATTTAAATAAACGAAATACATACGCACAGTTTAATTTTAACGCATGGGATTAGAACCTGGCAAGCTGCGAAATCGCGCCTATATCATGATTTTGGGCGCGAAAAATGTTTAGGTATCTTGCACAAGCGCAAGTGCTCTACAAACGCGTACAAATGCGCCTCTAGGCTAGATTCCACTAGCGACCAAGCGACCGTTACCATTACCATCGCTTGCAACGAACACGACGCTTCGCGGTCGCAAGTGGAACGCAACCCTCTAGCGGTGAAATTTCGAAGCAAGGGGTCAAAATTGCTACAACCGGTATTTTTGGAGCGTCCCCAAAATCCAGTCGTACCAACACTAGCGAAGGAATTTTTTTGTCCGGTTTTTTAAAGTGCAGTGACATGAGTGTCGGGCGCGAAAACTCTTCGCTCGTGTTTCTCTCCGAAAAGCCGTTGATTTCGATGTAATAAAGTAGTGTATAATTTTATAAAGGTACGTTCAATCTGCATTATATTTTTTTACTATTGAATAACTCAATATTCTAACCGAGCCATCGATTATCGGTAGTTTTAGAATTATTGGAACACAAAAATTAGGTTAGTTTTGTCATTCAACGATTAGGACCTCCTAACCTAAATGCTACCGTCATTCACTGCTCCTTTCAAACATTCTACTTTATCTAGGATAAATTAAAATAAAATAAAACATACATTATTTCCATCATAATTCTTTCAAATTAATTTCGATTTTTTAATACCATAAACAGTGTGCATTTATCATTATTGTATAAAATGTTTATTTGAATCCTATTTACAGGTACATTTACATTAATAATGGGCTAATGCAATGTAATAATTTAATAATGTATTAATAATGTAATAATGTTAATATTGTTATATGTTAATAATGTAATATAATAATAATAAATGTTTGAATTAATAGTTGACATTTATTTTTACGAAAATCATTTTTTAGGCTTAACGAGTTTGCAAAATGGAACCTCTTAAAATTCACCTGGATGCTTTGGAGATGGTAGGAAAGATGGTTGATAAGCATATCATAGCTGACAACAACTTTCCTTCTTTGATCAATCTCATGCGATATAATATTCAAGGTAAAAATTTAAATGCACAAAATTCTTTCCGTATTGAAATTTATGATACCTGTATTGTATTTTATTCTGATTCTATCATTATAGGTGGTCCTACAGTCAGCGGACTAGACGATCATGATTATCCGCAATTGAATGGGAATTCCTTAAGCCTGACTAATATTAATCAGATGAAAATGCACAGCAAAATTCCACTGCCTTCGGAAGTTATGGAACACTTTAGTCGTATCCTTTAGTCTTTATTATTAATTAAGTTTGTATGTAAGAAATATTAATTATTTGTACTGATCAATTCAATTGAAGATGAAAGTTGTGACTGCATGTAAGATCCTTAACAGACATTTTCACAGATATGCAATGTCATTGTATGATGGGTCTATTTACTGATATATCAAAAGCTTGGCTCACTATTGACAGCGATATCTACATATGGAGTTATGAAAAAGAGTAATACTTGCATTTTGTATTATATT
The DNA here is from genome assembly GCA_030522605.1 of Cremastinae sp. B BG-2022a. Lineage (NCBI taxonomy): Eukaryota > Metazoa > Arthropoda > Insecta > Hymenoptera > Ichneumonidae > Cremastinae sp. B BG-2022a. The sequence goes on along the minus strand of JAPYYX010000649.1, from coordinate 15,907 downwards.
GATACTACAAAAAAATGAATTGTTGAAAAAAATCGTAATTTTTTAAAACTTTAATTCATGTATAGATCGGATGCAGCGTATTTTGATGGGCTCAATGAGACAATCATTAGTGTTGGACTAGTCAAACCAAAGCCAGGCATATTCCAGAGTTACGTCAAATATCTGTTAATTTTGACGACGACAGTTGAGATTACGATTCTAGGTGTAACATTGACTGAAACCGCTGATGGTGAGTTCTCTAGAGACTATAAGTTCACGTTGTGTATTATTCTATATACAATAGACTTGTAACTTTTTTTTTAATTCAGGAAGTCAGGGAGAAATTCAATTGGTGCCCGAGCCAATATTTACGGTGACCACTGACGGGATAGCCATTACGACGATCGCGGATACAAATGGAAGAATTTTTCTGGGTGGAAGGAATGGCTCGTTGTACGAAATTGTATATCAAGCAGAGAGCACGTGGTTCGGAAAGCGTTGCAAAAAAGTAAATCATTCCGAAGGGCCTCTGTCGTTTCTCGTGCCGTCTTTTGTCACTGTCGCACTGTCCGAAGAGGAAGCTATCGTAGAAATTTCTGTTGACGACTCTCGTAACATTCTTTATACTTTGGGCGACAAAGGAACCATTACTGTTTGGGATATCGACAACGGAGGAGCTTCAAAAGTAACGTCGCTGTCGCAGTCTTCACTTGTACAAAATACTGTCCATGTCGTCAAGTAAGATACCTGAAAAATGAAAAGAATATATGTGATACTCACATATATCATAAGTAAAATTGTATGTATTAATGTACGTTTTGTGATGAAATTTTCAGAACTCTGGACAGCAACAATTTCCGACCACTGGTCAGTATATCAGCGATCGCTGAATCGGAGTCAATCCATTTAAATCTTGTGGCGGTTGCAGCAAATGGAACTCGCTTCTATTTGACTTGTACTTCCGTAGCAAATCCTTCGGCTCGTCCTCAGGGTCTTCAGCTTGTACATGTCAGGCTGCCACCAGGTTTCGCGGCTAATGCTCCAGCTATGAAACCACGAAAAGTTCAAGTAGCCCACTATAGAAAAGGTTACTATAAAACCACTTAAAATTGACAATAACTAATAGTAAGAAAAAAAACATTAACGTTTGTACAATAGCGATTGGACAAAGGTTTTTATGTATAACTTCTATCCTAAAATATGTGTCACGCTTCAAAGAATTTTTAATCTGCAGGAACTCTTATCCTCGTCTGCGGTGGGGATACCGAGACAGCCTGGTGCCTGAGCAACGATGCGTATCCATTTACGAGTTATCTCGCTGAAACCCAAAGTATTTTACCACTGGACAGTCCAGCGTGGGCGATGGCTGAAATTCTCGGCGAACCGGCGATTCAATTAGAAAAACAAAGCGGTTCTCAAGGCGAGCCTCCTCTCTTGGTTCGACAACACATGGAGCCACCAAGGAAATTTATTTTTTTGACCGCCCAGGGTGCAATAATTCTCGTTCAAGTACGGCCCGTTGACATCTTGAGACAATTGCTGCTGGAACAACGTGGCCCTGATACCGAGGCAGTTCGAGCGTATTTCGAGTCGCAAACACCCGAGCAAGCTTGTGCGACTTGTTTGATATTGGCGACATTGGAAAGCTCCCAGAACGCACAACTCTCGGACTGGGCAACGAGAGCCTTTTTCCTCTATGGCGGAATTCGAAATTCTCCCGTACCGCAAACTATAGACTTTCACGGTAATTTCTCTAACACGATAAACGATCTCAGGACGTCAACGCCACGAGTGCAAGGTACTTTCCAGCCACGAACCCCAAGTTTTCGACAAAACATGCTCTCGGCGAAACACACTGGCCTGTATCTTTACGTCGGTAGAATTTTGAGGCCAATTTGGACGATGCGCTGCATCAAGCAAGAAAACGTTAACAACAAAAGTCAAATAATGAGCACAGTTCCTGGCTCGCAAATCGGTTGGATTCTTGGACATCTTCAGGCACTCCGGTGTTTCTTGAACAAAAACACTCATATATCGAAGCAGCAGAACGACTCGAGAAACGTCAGTCATCGCTTTGACAACCTAGGCTCGTTCCATTTCACTCAGGAGTATCAGGAGCCTTTCGTCGAGGAAAGGAATTCCCTCGACGCTCTCAAAGTTTTCATAGTCCACGCGTGCGAAGTTCTCGGCTTGTGGAAGATACTCTGTGAGAATCAGTTGCACAATATCGTTAATTGTTTATCCAAGGACCAAATAGCTCAATTTTCTAACGCGAAGTTTCGTGATCTCATTCTAATTGGGCACGAGATCTCATCCCTCTTGATAATTCACCTTATCGACAGTTACCTGGGAGACAATGCGTCCATTGACTCCGTGAGCGCAAAGCTGCGGGAAGTTTGTCCGAATTTATACAGAAGTGAGGATGCCATGTGCTCGAAAGCCAACGAGATTATTCTCAAGGCCAAAAGTTGTGTCAATCCAGAGGAAAAGGAATCGTACTTGCAATCGGCTTTGAAACTGTGCAAGGAAGTCGCGCCGAGATTCAATCTCGCTGCCGTTTGCCAGCAATTCGTCGCTTGTCATTTTTACACCGGAGTTATCGAGCTCTGCCTGTGTTGCGCCGAGAAAGTCGATCCTAACAACGCGGCCTCTCACTATTACAAAAATAACGAGCCAGCCGAGGATCAAGAAGGAAATTCGGCCTATCTCGTAAGAATGGAAATATATCGCGAATTCACCGCCATGCTCGATCATCTCTACAATCAGAGCATTTCCAATCCTCTTTCGCCGACTCTTCCGAGCAAACCTGGACCTCCGATACATAACACAGCACCAACTAACATTGCACCGGCGAAGCAAATAGTTAGTATTTTTGTTTTTTATTATAATAACTTATTTGTTGTAAAACATGAACCATCGGATTTCATTGTTCACTTGGAAAATATTAAATACGTTTATAATTCCAGTTACACGAGATAATTGAAGATGCTCTTCATTCGCCGTGCGAAACCCTTCATGCCTCCGTCTACAGTTGGATGATCGAACGCGGTCTTCACGGTGAACTTGTCGCTCTTGCCGCACCTTCCCTCGAATCGTATCTCATTCGTGTCAACGCACCGGAGCTTCTCTGGCAATACTACGAGAGAAACAAGAATCACGCTGCAGCTGCAAAGATTTTAGACGGTCTTGCTACGAAAATAGGGTATAGTATCACAGATTAAAAATATTACGTTTTTATCATTTGTTTCTAAGTGATTACGAACTTTTAAATATTTTAGCTCCAAAGTCTCGTTATCGCAGCGTGTGGAATATTTGGCACGAGCTGTTGTCTGCATGCGTAGCGATCAAGCCGGATACGCGCCTTACCTCGGTGTATTTCTTCGTGAACTGGAAGACAAAGTAGAAGTTGCGAGGATACAACAGCAGGTTGGTAAATTTATTTAGAATTTACGCGAATATTTATCAATTTTATTTAACATCCTTCAAATCGCCTTTGCAGATTCTAGACACAATCTGTAATCAGCAACATTTATTCGACCCAATGACTGTGAGAGATGCAAAGCTGAGATTGAATTGTTCTCTGCTCGATATCACTCTGTTGTACGAGGAGTACGCGGATCCACTCAAGTTGTGGGAATGTAAATTAGCAATAATCCATTGCTCCGGACATCAAGACTCTATGCTCGTTCAGGGCATCTGGACGAATATTATTGAAAATGGTACGATAGGAAATATTCAAATTGTTTGACCCAAAAATGCGAGGATGGAGAAAGATTTTCTGACGACATAGATTTTTTTTTTCAAATTATGAATACTAAAAATAATTTATTTTGCAGAATTAAAGAACGCTGCTTCCCAATCGTCGCCGGAGGATAAAATGTCGATTGTCATGAGTAAAATAAAATTGCTCGGACAAGAATACGCGGGGACTCCGCATTGTTTCCCTATAGGTAAATAGTGAGAAATAAAATATACATTTCTTATTCATTGCTTAGATTGTAAATTTCTAATTTTTTTGCAGATTTTCTCTTAAAACAATTGGAAATCCGAGCTTGTCGACTAAAAGTTTCCAATACCGATATAATCGCTGGATTCTTGCAATTGGGAGTCTCCATGGAGGACCTGTTGGATTATTACGTCAAGTATGTACAGAGGAATCAAGATTAAAATGTTCCTAAAATAAGAAAAATGAAGCACTAAATGAATTTTCAGAATGATCGGAGACAACAATCGTACTTGGCTCAACGAGGGCAACGAGTTTCATCTTATCGAATCCACCGCCAATTTAGTAAATTACTTCACTTCCAACTCAAAGATGGCTAACAATTTTATCAGGTTTGACCTTTCGATATTACATCTCTCTTGTATTTATTATTTTTTTATTGTATTGTTTGAGTAATCAAATTTTTTTTGCAGGAGAAAAATAATAACGAAGTGCCAAGATGTGATTTCAAAATGCCTGACAAAATTATTCAGTAAACCAAACAGCGGTGACTTGATAAACAAACTCAGATCAATTCAGAGTTTATTAAACCGATTATAACTCGAATTATGACGGAGCTATTATTTTTTGGGTCAAAAAACCCAATGCTTCTTCCATTATTGTACAAAACGAAGAAGTATCCCGCGTTTAACAAATAAATAGCTGAAACGAATTAAGGAAGGAGACTTTCCAGAATCAGTGTAAACGTTAAGAAGTTAACTCAACTATGTATATGATAAACAATTTTGCATTGTAATAATTTTTTGAATAAAAATATGTGAAACATGCCTAGAGAATTTTACCCTCGAAATGTAGTAACTATAATCATTATTTCGATAGAAAAAATTTGTATTCTCTATTTGAATGTATATCGATGCGCACGCAATTCCTATCAAGAGGATTTCAAAAGCCAATCGTGTGTTTTTCGTTTGCGCCCATCCCGTGCGAACTGATCCCATTGGCGCACTAGTCGGCCCTTCGCCATTATATAAACAAGTCGATGATGCGCCGGTTTTATTCTGGGTAGAGAGTTCCTACCGTCTCGTTGTGTCTGAATTTTCGATCGTGCTTGGAACATTTTTTTAGAGAATTAACCATGCCACCGAAAGCGAGTGGTAAAGCGATGAAGAAGGCCGGCAAAGCCCAGAAGAATATTACAAAAAACGACAAGAAAAAGAAACGCAAGAGGAAAGAAAGTTATGCCATTTACATCTACAAAGTATTGAAGCAAGTTCATCCAGACACTGGCGTCTCTAGCAAAGCCATGAGCATCATGAATAGTTTCGTCAATGATATATTCGAGAGAATCGCCGCGGAAGCGTCAAGATTGGCGCATTATAACAAACGGTCGACCATCACCTCGCGAGAGATTCAAACGGCCGTCCGGCTCTTGCTCCCCGGTGAACTTGCCAAGCACGCCGTCAGCGAAGGAACGAAGGCTGTCACGAAATATACCAGCTCCAAGTAAAACATAAGATAAACCCCTCTGTGCGTCTGGACATTCGAACAAAACGGCCCTTCTAAGGGCCAAATGTTTTCACCACGAAAAACTTTAAATTTGCAATAAATATACCGACAAACACTGTCTTGTGCACTTTAGTACGTTTTCGTAATAACTCTTTTATTGCAGAAATGCGTCCTCTTTTGACACTCACCCTCGAACATCTCATCCTTTTCCTTTTTCCCAAAAGTCGTTCCTCAAACGTCTATCCGCCTTTCTCTTTTACCATCGTCAACAAAAATATTCGAGACGAGGAATAAACGACGGAATATCTCTCTCGGAGTCATTTGAAAAGTATCCCGCAGCGAAAGTACATAGGCATATACATATATTTATATGTATGTAAGTAAATAAGTATTATGTATGTGTATGGATATATGTAATATACAACTGGCAGAAATCGCTGAGACGCCTACACCACGCGCCGCCAGGTAGCAGTGCAGTTTCAAAAACATGTCTGACAATTCAAGTACATACAACTGTGAGTAACCAAGAGGATATGTTGCACATGCATTGGTGTACACGAGTGCAGTGAGCGGAGGAATGCAGTTGCCCCGTGGACATTCCCTCGAAAATCTCCGCGTCAATGTATAAAATTGAAAATTTTTCATCCCCTCGTTCAGAATGATGGAGAAAACAATGTTACCAGGAATTTTCACGGTAAACTGTGCGTCCTCTGCTCGTGTCAAATTCCATGGTTTCTTCGCAAGACGCGTTTGAGCGGTCAAGTGTCGCGTGTCGCGGAAACAATGTGTACACCCTTTGTTTCTTATTTAACAATCGCAATAGAATGAGTACAATTTTTATCTATTTTCGATGAAACGAGAATTCCCTGTTCAGTAAATCTTCAAATATTTATCGCGTTTGCGTTAAGTGAGATCAACACATGGGCTCAAGTTTATGCATTTATTCAACGTCAATCTCAATTTTTTCTACATTTATTGACATATTTCCGATCGCACGAGACAATAATGCATCACAGCAGGCGAAAGAAGAAAAGAGTTAATTATGGAGTAAGAGTTGTTGAACTTGTGCGAGGGGACAAGGGATTTGGATTCACCATTTCCGGGCAACAGCCGTGTATTCTCAGTTGCATAGTTCAGGGCAGTCCAGCTGAGAATGCAGGCCTGAGAGCCGGTGACTACTTGGTCGCTGTCAACGGCCACAACGTGGGAAAAGCTCCGCACGACGATGTCGTCAGACTCATCGGACATTCCAAGGGTCTCCTACGACTTCAGATAGCTGAGAATTATTATTCAGACTCGTCCGACGAGGAGGGCTTGGCCACTGTCAGGTCCAAGCCCAAATATTCTCACAAACCGAGAAATGCGGCGCCTCAACCTCAATGCAGGGTTGCCAAGGTTGTCAGAGATCTGCAGAGCGGCGCCATGTTTGACAATTCTTACGAACCTCTTCCCAGGTCTGTCCCACAGAGCAAAATCCAATGCAGTCACACGAACATCCACAGATGGAACATGGCCAGCGCTCTTCCACCGCCTCCTCCTCCTCTTTCTCATAAGAGAGACTCAGAGAAAATTGTACATAGAACGGTAGTTGGATATCTGGGGACCATAGACATTCCTAATCAATTGCATCCTTCTACCATGATGCAGGTTCGTTCCAATTTTAAACAATACAAATTTGTATAAATTATCTGAAATAATAAGTCCATCTTCATAGGAATTTCTCTGAAAAATAGAATCAAAGTGTATGAAACATAGAAATGTCAATATTTCTTATTCAAATGAAAAGATAATTTTCACAGTGTTTACTTTTTTACACTCCACCTGTAACTTTTCATTACAATATGAGCAAATTGGATTCAATATTCGTTTTTGCATACATGGATTAATTATAATATTTACCTTCGATATCAGAAGAGGAATAAAACTTATTTTTATTGCTTGTTTCAGGTACTTAGAAAATGTATAAAGAGACTGAAAGCTGAGAAGCGAAATCCCACGACAGTATTGCTCACAATTCACGTTGCCAATATAAAGCTGACTAATTCGGAGAATCGTGTGATCGCTGAGTATCCATCGTACCGGATAATATTCTGCAATTCGTTTTCCGAGCAAGATAAACAGTATTTCGGTATCCTGACGAAATCGGTAAAGGACAACGATGACATCGTCTCAAATTCGTGCCATGTTTTTACGATATATTACAAATTGATCGATCACGCCGTGCACGCGAGTACCTGCAACGTTTTCGGATTCACGTGCACGAAGACGTCGGAGCTGAACGTTTGTCAGGAATTTCCAGACAGCTGTAACAGTCTCATCGGTGCCATACAGACCCTCTACATAACTGACTCGGTCGAGAACGAGGCGAATTCTTATAACGAGGCACATAGACACCAAGAAACAGCGTCCCCTCAACCGAGCAACATCAGCACCTCGACGGCTCACTCGAGCAACAGCGACTCCGGAATCGGCTTCAAAGACGACTACGTCAGTCACTCCGAGAGAAAAATTCTTCCCGACTTTTCCCAGAGACGTCGTTGCCCCGCTAACCTACTCCCTAGAGTGAGTTTTCAATTTCAAATTTTTCAATGATTCCTGGATTTCGTTCATCACTGATGCTCTCAAGCGTAACTGCAATTCTTCTTTTACGACGAACTACCGTTAACTGTTTTTTAATTAACCTCGTAAGCCTTTTATCACGTAGTTACTTCATTGTTGCAATTTTCTCAAGCTGACGTTAATTAACAGGATATACGTGACCTCTCAGTTCCGAAGGAGGAAACATTTTCGTTTTATGACCAACGATTAATTCAACTTTACTGATCGAAGTTAAATATCTTGCATTGTTTTATCCAAACAACAGAAGCGGCTTTTTCCTCTGTTAGTTATTCAACAGAAAGAGAACAAAATTGGAGCATTAAATAGAGATAAAAAAATATGATTTTCTTGAGCAAATAATTAATCACTGTCTCGTGTTATAGTTCAAGAACTTGCTATATTTACACGTTTTTTTTCATCAATTAAAAAGAAAAGTATTTTTCTCACTCTCATGTATGTAATTGTGTAAAAAATGATACTTACCTAATTATTTTTTTTGCAGAATGCTCAAGTTTCTCTTTGTCGTGGAAACGAGGCTTGCTCAGCCTCGAGCTCGAAACTGACGGTACGAGCGTTCTGCGATTCCCGCTGGAGCGACTCGCCACTGTCAAAGTCGTCGAAGGACCCAGAATACTCGAACGTACCGGCGAAAGGCGCGAGGGACGAGAGAACGAGGAGTTGGAGCAACGAGGACGTCGCTCGCGCAGGGGTTGCGCCATTGAATAACGTTCCACGAGCCTCCCTAAGGGGAATCGGTTCGACGCTTGGTAGTGGGGATAACGTCACCTGTCCCGGACCATCTGCTCATCTGGTTGGGGAGCAAGCGACTGGCTCGTCAGTCGACGAGTTTAGACCCGCCGAATCGGTTATCGTTGAGACGCAGGAGAACGATCGAGAGAATCGTCATCAACGCCGTATCACGATGAAAGAGCAAAATAAAGATACGGTTTTCGCAGTTCCTGTGAGCACCGTGCACAAGCTCAGTCCCAAGGTGTACAGTCACTACTCGAAATCGCTCGTCCACAGTATGGAGGACCTCAAACCAACCAATACAGAATTTTCATCATCCTTCGCGAATTCGTACACGAGCAAAAACGAACCCAGGCCTTGGGGAAGTCTTCAGGAAATGAGGAATATTGGTGGCTGCGCTTCCGATAGCTGCTTGGTAACTTTTAATTATTCTATTTATCCCCATATTTATTCTATAACCCTTCGTAAATTAATCATTTTATTTACGTGAAAAACGATTTGCATATTTTTTATTATTTATTTATTTTTCAAAATTTATTTTCCTCTTTGCGAATTTTGGCAAACTTGAAAACTTCACTCTTTTATTATTCATAAGCTATATTTTCAATATTCAAGTTTTATATCATAGCTTTTAATACTCATATTATTAATATATCGAAAAAATGCAAAATGTGTTATTTTCTCCATGCAGCGGATATATCAATTTTTATTGATAATCAGCAAGGGTAAGATTTTTGAGAAAATTTATGTGTATTGTAAGAGTGAGCAATTCATTACACAATTATATTTCGCTCATTGTGCAAGCATGCGTTGAATTTTTGTATTTAGAAGGAGGGTTCGGAAGCATTTCCGTAGCTACGAACAATACGAAGAATACTGAGTTGTTTTCGTGACTAATCCCGCGTAAACGTGTAAGGCAGTGTGTTACGAGCTGAGAGTGGGGGAACTCGCGTGCGCGACATATGGTTGAAGTTTTTTTTTCTCGGAAATAAAACAAACGGAAGCACTCGAGAAGAAAAGAAAATCTCCCGATTCCGTGGAAGGAGGAAAAAGATAAACAATCGATCAAAAAATCCAGAAATTGTTGCATAGCGTAATACATTGTTGGAGAATTTTTCTAGGAAGGATGGACAGCAGCGACGACGTTCAACGGGTCTATCCAATTGTTAAAAAGGATTCTCGGAGCAGTCCGGTTATGAGAGATCACGACCGTTCAATTACTGAGGCACGAAGCACGCGGGCTCTCTATTCTCCCTTCGCTCCCGCTCAACTCTTCCGAGCCCGATGCCGTTCGAAGCAGACAGCGTGCTACATGGTTACTAAATATTTTCTCATCGAGCTATCGGGCTTGAAAAATGTTTTTGAGGACAAAAACGTTTCAACGATGGTCGAATCTGTTTCGTCAAGCTTCTCAACTGGGAATCTCGAGGCAGAATCTTCGTTACGACAAATATTCAAAAATTATTTGTTAATTGGACACTCTACGTACATCATTGGATCTATCTTGATCCGCTGCACTGAAAAATGAGAAACGACGAATTGATAATGCTCTGCAAAATGAAGAGATTTTGAACGGAATCGCAGGTGGATGCGCGATTTCCGGTTTTTCGCTCGTTCGTTATTGAGGCCACGCCATCATTTCCTGCCTCCGTTTAGAGCCTTTGCAAAAGAAAGGATGGACGAGAGAGAGAGAGAGAAAGAGTTATAGACGAGAATGAGCGAAGAGCATATACGTGTACAAAGTATGTACATTGCGGACATTACGAGCTGGTGACTGAAAGAGTTCACGGCAAGGCAAAATTACCCATGGAAACACGAATGCACATGTACGAACGCCAACACAGCCAAGGATTAAAATGGATGAACGATGCGTGACTCGTTTGATGGCACACGTAATGTACGCTCGTGGAAAGCGCGATAGCGTGTGGCGTCGAGTACCATCAGCAGCCAAGGGAACACTGTCCTGTAGTTTCGTACAGTTGAACTTTCCTCTGGGGTTATTGATAATAATAATAATCATAATAATAGACGTGAATAATAAGTCTTAAGGAATATTGTATTCACTAAATTTGTACGTTCTCTTCAATTTTTAAAAAATTATTAATTCGAGTTATTGAGGGTAATAAGATTTTTGCATTCTAAAATTTAACTGTATGAAGTTAGTATTTGTTATTAATTATCGTTTAATTTTTTATTCGTGAAACAGTTTAAATATTTACAAGATTAAAACTCATTTTACTCGGAGAAATTATATTTTTTTTGCAAATATTTAATTAAAAGTTTTAATACTTTTGTATATTAATTCTGAGTAAAACAATTGTTAAATTCTTTTCTCACGTAAAATAAAACGTATAAAATCGCAGGACAGTGTTAAAAGAAGAGAAATAAGGTGAGAATCGTCGAAGGAAATGAAAAAATGGAGATTCTACTGTAAGCACGGTGTTAAAGTGGGAGATCGTGATCGTGATCGTAGCTCTCGAGAGCGGGACGGGATGGAAGGAGGGAAGAGGAAGGCGAGAGGGAACGAGAGTCCGCGCTCGTTGTTGTGGCTTGTGCCGCTGGTATCAGTGCTCGACTGACTATCGCGGGTAGCGAGTCGCGTGTGAAAGAAACGTTCGACGCTTTGGACTACGTATGAGACTCTAAAGTCGTTCGTCAGAGTTTCGCGCTGTCAGGCGAAGAAAACGTACCTCTGACGGGACGAAAAAAACGATTAATGTACGGACTGGGCGGGGCGCTCACTCATCAAGAAAAATTCTCATTGTGTGCGCTTTTGGAATTGTACTTCGGAGTCCTCTCGCCTCGGTGCGTTAAAAATAAATCGGGAAGACGAGTCGATGGTTGGAGACTGTTTTTTTGAGGAAAACGAAACCGAGAGGGACGAGAGTGCTTTCCTCGTGAATCATTGGTGCACGTGTTAGCGAATTGTTTCAACGAGGTCCCGTTGTCCGCATACGCGCGGTCACACGAGAGGGAAAGGATACCGAATTATAAATGGGATTACGCGTATTGCCGGACAAACGCCTGCACCGATCGCCGAGAAATGGAACGACTCGCGAAGTCAGTACGTAGTTCGTAGTAAATCCCGCTTCGGGCTCTTTTCTATTTGACAAGAGCTGCGAAGATAATGCGACCTTTATTCTCTTTCTCTTTTCTTTTTTCAATTCCCTGGAGGAGCATCCACTTTTTAGTCTCGGCTCAGTCTCCTCGCATTCTTTCACGATTTCACCAGGTTCATTTTGAGCTTGGATCAAGCATCGAGTCGGATAAACTACAATTGTTAATTTTTTATTTAAACTGGGGTCATATTAATTGAATTGAATTTTATTATATCAATTGATAAAAACGTTATTTAAAAATTTCAATTCAAATAAGTTAAAATAAAATAATTAAAAAATAGAAATAATCGAGAATGGGAAAAATTGGTAATTTTTTATTTAAATTGGGCTCATACTAATTGAAGCATAATTGAATTTAATTGTATATATTATTTGATAAAAACAGTATTTTTAAATCCTTTCATTTGAATCAAAATAAAATAATTGGGAGTGGAATAAATTTGTCCATTTTTGTCCAAATCAAAATTCAATCACGATTAAGAATTCTGTAAATATTTAAATGGTAATTAGTACCTGATGAGAGCAAGCTTTGACGAAATCCCCAGCGATTGATCAACGACCGATGGTCGAGAGTCAGCGTATGTTGAAAATAAAAAAGTACGAAATCGTTCTCCGTGGCCTTGGTACAAATTCGTACACGGGAAGTTACGTAAATTGGAATTACATAGTTATATTCTCGTCGAAGCCCTCGCTAGTAACGGTATCGTGAGCGATAAGCAAAATGGTTGTTCCATTGAGAAATACCGGTCGCTTCTCCTTTCATGGAAAATAACCGTAGCCTTTTTTTTCCCAGCCTCTCTTTTCGGCGCTCTCGTTGCTCCGAATCACCGTAAAGAGCGGGCTTTCCCGCTCCAATCTCGAGACACGCAACTATTGCGCATTTTCCAGCAATAATTATCACTGGCACAATTACGAGATTTTATCAATTAAGGAGAATTCCTCCAGGCGACTCTTTGATTCACATTTCGTGGTAATTAAACGGATTTAAATTAAATTTGACGGAAGTTAATTATTATTGATCATTTTATCATCAATTATTATTATTGTTATTATTATTAATTGGTTCGGGAAGAACTTCCGGTTTTAGATCGCGTGCGAGAACGAGCGTCGTGAAAGGAGACTTGTCCCTTGGTGGAATCGTTGAACCCTTTTTCTCTTTCCCTATTATTCCTTCTCATTGTCAGATCTTATTTTTTTCGCCTCATTGTTGTCCCCGGAAAAATCGTTCACGGTGGATTCTTGCCCAACGGGGATTCGCGCGTGAGACTCCCCTCGCCGTTCCCACGCTATTCAACTGCGGTTAAATAACAGGTGTTGCACGCGAAAGAATCCTACGCGGATGTACTTACGATCGCGTGGCCTTCTTCCTCCTACGGCGATCGGTAATGCCTTGGGTATATAGAAAATTCTAGGATAGCACGAATCTTAAACTACATCGGGAAAAAAATTGACAAATTACAGTTCACTCGTGCATGTTGGTAACAAGATTTATGAATAAATGTAGAAATTAGATTTTGAGTATTTTTATTTTTAGTGAACAAATTATAATTTGTTTGTATAAAAATAATTCCTTGAATGAAAATACTTGTATTTATTGAAGGAATTATTGAAGTGAATAATTAGTTAATGAAGATAAAATAATTCATTCAATAAAAATAATTATTTTTTTTATAATAAGGGATTATTGAAAGAATTATTTTTATTGAATAAAAAGAATTCAATTTTTATTGCCTGAAGCCTTTGCAGGAACTAATTTATACAATTTTATTTTTGTGAAATCTTGACAAGGAAAAGAATTATTTATATTTGAATAAATATAATTGCTGTTTTAACGTCCCTATATAAATATTAAAAAGTATATTTATCGATAAAATCGACTAATTATTTTGCTAAAGCAAAGTGAATCTCAGCATAATTAAAATGCAATTAAATGTAGAATTTTAAATATGACCTTATTTTTATTGAAATTTTCATTAATGAATTTTTTTTATTATTCTAATACGATCTTGACAACCAGAACATTCATTAATTTATATTTGAACAATTGTAATTTCTATTTTCACATTTTTACATAAATATCATAAAAAAACATGTATAAATAAATATCGACTAATTTGACTAAATTAAAGTAAACGTGAGTTGCAATAGCAAATCGTGAAAAAAAGCGTAAAAGGCGACTGGTGATAGTGGAGCAACGAGATACATTATTATTTGAAAGAATTCGCTTAAACCGCTAACGTCATTTCATTTTGTTTCCTTTAACCCGGTTTTCCAGAATTAACATTACGTGTCTCGTTCAGGCACTCTTCGCTCGGTTCAATGGCCTCTTTCGCACTTCTATTTTTATCAATTCGTTTTGTATTCAAGGCACTTTTTGCTTTGCGAGTCGAGGAACAATCGTTCGCAAAAAATCTTCAAAGCTTTTAAATTCTCCACCTTGACGCGCCTTTTTGAATCTGCCTTTGTAAACGTCTGTACGTAAATGAAAATTCAAAGCTCGACGACTTTTTTGTCGTTCTGAACGTACTCGTTGAACACGTCGGCGAAAGTGATTCATCTAAACCCGTTAATAGCATTTTAATGAATTTAATCGAATGAGTGTTTGCTCGAAGAACGAGAATGAGGTGGATGCATCCGATCATGTTCATCATTATTGATCTCGTAAAGAGCGCACTTGAACACTTTTTGTAAGTCGGATACTTTAATCAAGTTTGTTAAGCCTTTTTCTAATTAATTGATGAGGCGATTGTGGAAATTGGTAATTTTTTTTCCCTTTGTATTTTCCGGCTCAGAGATCTTTTTAGCGTGCTTCCGTTCAAATTCTGTCGACAATGAGCAGTCATGCATCGTCTGGCATTAAATTTCCTGCTCGGTGATTTTTTACTTCGAGCACCTAAATGTGAAACGATTCAATTCATACGTGTATTGTAGGCCCTTCACAATTTCATATTTTTATAATTTCTATTTTATTTGATTTTCAGGAATAATTGGATAAAAAGTTCTTTGCTGAGTCACTATAGAAATTAAAAATTTATTTCCATGTTTATTTTTTATTCATATTCACAGAATAATTATATTTTGTCTTATATTTACCAAAAATAGTAGATTTATATGTAGTTATAATTGTTCTAGTTTTAGTTTTTTATCTTTGTAATTAATATTGCGAATTAATGTCGGTATGTCAAATATTTTCTTCTCTTTGTTTCAGCATGGGAGTTCAGAGTCATTCGACAAAACGAGCAATGGAAATGGTATTCATACATGGGCCTCTGGATTTGAGAAATTATTGGAAGATCCCAAAGGATTGCAAACTTTTGCAGTAAGTATTGTTTAGTGTGATGAAAATGCTGTCAAATTATTTGAATATTGCAAATTATTAATTATTCTGTATTTTTTATTTTTAGGAATTTTTGAAAAAAGAGTTCAGTCACGAGAATATATATTTCTGGGCAGCTTGCGAGAGATACAAAGACACCAGTGATGTGAATACTCGTCAAAGACTGGCGTGTCAAATTTATCAGCGTCACTTGTCGACGACAGCTGCTGAACCTGTGAACGTCGACAGTCATGCTGCCGGTCAAATAACCCAAGAGTTACTCAATCAGGCACCCGCTGATCTCTTCTTACAGGTAAAAAAAAGAAGATCGATGCTCGAGCAAAATCACTCACAAGTCTCGAGTACGATATTGAATTCCTGAGAAAATTATTCGAATAGATTACTGTTTATTTTACCACGTTTTTATTTTTATAACTAAAAATATTGCACTGTTTAAGACTAATATTAATACAATAATAAAATTAATAGAACCCTCAAAGTTACTCGATTTCGTAGGATTGTCGAATCGAATAATTTAGGATGTTGACCCCTTACATCAAAAAAGAGAGATTTTGATGAAACTTTGCATAAACGTATATAAAGGCTCTAAAAAGTCTCTTGCCAAATTTGGTGAACTTTAGGAGGACGGTTTCGAAGATATTTAAAAAAGAAGTTAACACGTATTCTTATGGGAGT
>JAPYYX010000648.1:0-66450 GCA_030522605.1 Cremastinae sp. B BG-2022a | reverse complement strand
GAATTGATAAATGAGTAACTTTAAGGCTGGTTTTAGATTAAGCTATTTCATTTAGTTGCTAGACACTCAAAGACTCACGTAGCCGTCATCGAACTACCTTAAGTGCTTTAAAAACAATTTTTGAGCTTTACGGGTTATACAAAAAACCCGTGGTGATGCTGGCTTGAGTAAAACTTGGAACCGCCACAATATTTTTTAACAATAAAAATTTTTCTTCAAGCGTTAAAATTTAGAGCTTTATAAGAGCTTTCAGAATACGATATACGAAAAATGCCACAAAAAAAATTTGGACATTTTTTATAGTTTTTTCAATATTTTTCCTTATGGCTCCGACACAAAGTTGATTTCTGATGAAATAATTGGTCAGTAGGTTGGACCAAACTTGATTCTATACGCTTGAGAATGTATTAACTTTGTTCTAATTCATTTTAAATTGCATAAAAACGTACTTAAATACAATAGTTTTTCATTTGCGATGCAAATGAAAAACTATTGTTATTAACTATTATATTGTAACTGTTGAATCTAGTCTCGATTTTTTTCTGCGTTTGCTATAATCATCACAGCAATAGTTGATCAAAATAAAATGTTTCATCAACTTCCATCAACTATTTAAACAAAAATATCAAAATTTGGTGAAGTATCGCAAAATTGAAAATTTAATACAGTTTGCTTTCAAGTTTTCTTTCTTCCATGCTTCGATATTGTAAGAACAAAGAAACAATGTTTCACTTAATGACATCGGCCGGAGGGTGAGCAATTTTCGTCGGAAGCTTACGATGCAAGATCCCATGTAAGGAAAGAAAATGGTCGAGGACGCTACCGGATAGCTCTAGATCTCAGGTTGCCCAAGAAATCTTAGAACTGAGAAAGGAGAAGTCTCCGATCATCTCTCTCGCGGTGGTCGACCTGGGGACCCCGATATCGCGTGTCTCCTTTTTTCCTTCTCTTTCACTTCGTTCCTCACTTTTTCCTCTCTCATTGACGCGAAGCAAGTCATCCGCCAGCTCCACTTAGTACACGCTTCGTCGACGTCAAAACAGGGCCAAACGCGTACGAAAACATCCAGCTGAACCTTTTAGCGATCCAAAGCGACAAATATGATTTTTCTTTTTTGTGAAATAAATAGAACAAATACAAATTTCTTACCGTTCTAAAGATTGAGAAATTGGTCTTTGACTTTCTCATTTTAGAACAAAAAACGTTATCAAGATTTAACGTTTCAAACTTAAAAATCCTTATACAGACACTTTTTTCTAGCTTCCTGAAACTATTGAAATGCATGTGGTGAAGAAAAACAAAATAATTAACCTTTTTTAACCATTCTAAAGGTACATTTGCGACAAAATTCTCTTTTGGCTTGAAAATCGTTAGAATGCGTAGATTTATCTGGGAATTAGACATTCGCGATGAAAAAAATATAATGCCTAATATTTCGGGCTGAAACTTACACAACTCTTTTTTTACGTTCCTGCAGGTAATGAAATGCGAGTAGCGAAAAAAGTCAATTTTTTTAATCAGCCTAGTGGACCTATATAATAAATATTGTTATTTCTATTGATAAAAAATTCATAGTACTTGCCTCAATTTGTTAAAATATCTGCCCTACCAGATGAAAAATGAGAGTGAATGTCATCAAATTATTCATAAACTTATAAACTCTCTCTATTTTTAAATGGATATGTCGATATTTCATACATTAACTGGAAGTAAATACATTACATTAGTCACTTACCTTGTTTACGGAAATTTCTTCAAAAATTAATATTGGAAATAGAGCGTGACATTGATACAAAATAAAAATTTACGAAAAAGAGTTGAAAGATAGAAGAATTGACGAAGTAGCGTCGATTCTTCTTGTTCGTTTCACTGAATGAGATATTATTGTTTTTATTTGACAAAATAGAAGCCAATTTGTGGTATTATTAAGGAAGTGTGGATATATCGAGGCCTATACCGGTTCTATTATAGTGGAACGAGGCAAGATCGGCGGACATCCTGGCACAAGAGTCATTATGAACGCCTGTACGCGTAACAGTACAAAGCATGCAAGTCTGTCTAAAAAATTTGCTCCGTTACAATTTAATAGATTCAACGATAAATCATTGCCAATTTAAATTGGCTTTATTTCTATTTCCAACCAATCTTTCGGATTGAATAACGAGCGAGACTTCTTCCAGGAACAAATAATATTCAATTGTTCCTGCAAATCGCTCGCTTTCTCATTCCTGTATACGCACAAAAAAATGAGTCTCACCCCAGTTACTTGTATTTGCGCAGAGTATAATTTCTAAATTCTATATCGCGGTTTGCCATTTCGCATTTCGTTTCTTTTTCTAAACGAGTATTGAAATCCAATATTGATTACGATTTATGATTCTTCGAAAGATAAGCAATATTCGCCTTTTACCAATTTACTTTTTACCGCCAATTAACTATTCATGCAATCTCAATCTTTCAATTAAATCCAAGTTTTTGAACAATAGTAACACGAGTAAGTTTTCAACCTAATTTCATATCGATGTTCTTTCTCACTTGGTGCAAAAAAATTCTTTCACTTTTGAAATCTCGAAGAAAGTGTTAATGCATTTCATGCCTTGCAGCAGTCTACAGAAGTTGAAAATGTGGATATTAAAATATTTAGTACGATGATTAAAAAAAATCTTTTTGATGAAGTATGAATGTGAACAAAAATTTTAACTCACCACTCCTTGATGTCGCTGTCAATGTCCTGAATGCTGTCGACCGTTCTCGTGCGATCTTCTTGCTGTTGAGCCTCCAGACGCTTGTCAGAATTGTCCTGATTATCTTCCAAATCCTGATTTTTGACGTCTTCGTCATTATCGTCCTCATCAACTTTCTCATCGTCGTTGTGCGATTTTTCATCGGTCAGCAATTGTTGCTGACGCTCCCCTGAGAAAAAAAAATGAAAACGCGTCAGAGTGTCAGTTGTGATTCGAAGAAATAAAATTTGACGAAGTTTGCACTCGGGAGACGTGAAGAACGTGTAAAAATAGCTTCGCAGGTTTCGAATGCTTTCTTATATAAAAAATATACATATAGTCGGTATTCGTGCTGGCAAAAATGCGTTCAATTCAACGGCTTGGTCTTGGAGCGTTAATAAACGTCATTGACATCAGACAGGGTCGGAGGGGTCTCCGAAGGGTCAAAGGTCTCGACCAGACGGAATGAAATTCGCTCCGTTGCATACGATTACGAGATCTCGTGGCTCGATTGATCCCGGTCAAGCGATCTTCATTCTCAAAAGAAGCACGTGCGGATTGATTATTGCCATCGAGTTTATTAAATTTCAAGCTACTTTCTGATGATTGAAAAACATTTATTACTACCTATACTGTTTAAAAAAATACCAGAGAAATGAATTTCACCTATAGCATATAAATTTGTATTAAATTAAATTAGAAATTTCCAGTTGTTGAAATATATTTTTTTTCATAAATAATTTGAAAACATTAATAATAAAGCAAAAAAATAACGCGATGAAATCACGAAGCTTCTTTTAATCTAGAAAAAATGAAATCTTCAATCTCTTTTAGCCACGAGAGAGATCCCTCGTCACTTCACCTTCAATTCTAGAAATAAGACAGCTGCTTGCGAGCTCGGCAACGATTACAGGAGTGCTGGAGAACATTTTTTGAGTTCGCACACGGAGAAATAAATGGAAGTACTTTTGCACACATCGATATTTTAGAGAAATCTGTGTGATTCGCAAGAGCGTGCACACAGAGCACGCAATATTCGACTCTTTGGCAGCTGCTTCTGCCAGGAGAAAAAGGGAAAAGTGAGAGAGACAGAGAAAAGGGAAAAGTGCGAGAGAGGAAAAAAAGGAAAACACAAAGAAGTTTGCGAGACGTGTAAGTGCGTGCACTTATTCTTGAGTGCTTCATACGCTTTTCGCTCTCCGTCCATACTGTAAACCCATTACGAACGTTGAATATATGCGTGAGTGTACGCGAGGAGGAATACGAATGCATCGAGACATACACGCACGTTTATAAACGATTTGTCAACGTAACAAGCGTGGGATAAATCGACATCAATTTTTGGCTCTTGAGAAACAAAACGTAAATGCGAAAATATCAAATTAAAAAAGAAATTTCCACCATTAAAATAAAATTGGCCATTTATTCATAAATTTATCGACTGCACTCTAATTTTCACTACTATATATCGACTTCACTTACGGTTTTGGATTAATAAAGAAGTTTTATTATTATTTACTCAATGTGTTCGACCTTGTGAAAATATTTTTATAAATTACTGCACTAAGATATTAATAAAAAAAATGAATAACTCGTTGAAAACTTAGTAAACATTTAGTGCACAATTTTCCAATAAATATGCTCAAATATTCATATAATGTGTTCTAAGTTTATTTACTAGAGTATCGCGAGTGAAGGTAGTGTTTAAAAGGATGCGAAGAGGAGGAAAAGAGAAGAAAGTATAGGAATTCCGATGTGATCGCAAGACACGAAGATTACTCGGACTTCTCGTATAATCCAGAAACGCAGACGCTGGCGCACCTCCGTGTACGAGAACTGTTCTGATAGGCAAATCATGGAATGTTTCCTTTACGACTATCCAGGAGAGAATAAAGCGTTTACTCGCTGACTGAGGCTCTTCGGCTTTACTGCCAAAGGCGTGTCGGAAAAAGTATTCGATATACATAGAGACTATCGATCGAGTTTAATGGCGATCGGACTATAATCCCGCGCTGTCGATCGATCGAAAGATCGAAACCATGCGAAACGAAGGTAGAAACAATTTCCTCATGCGTTGAATATCATTAACAAAGATACTTTCCAGCTTTCGTGAAAATGATAAATTACAAGCAGAACTAGAACGAAAAATATTGTAATCGGAATCAAATCAAACGAGACAAAAAATAATAAAATGTTTCAGTTGACAAGTTCTAATGATAAAATTATTTTTTCTATTCAGAAATCTATATGTTATAATTTTTTGATTAGCATTTACGAAGAATTTAAATGAACAAAAATATGGAAAGCCATCAGGTTTTTTTTCTGTAATTACTATTAGTAAAATAAATAAGAGTAACATTGAAGCAACAAGTGTGAATTTATGTGAATAGAGGGGAATGCACCGCTGATAACAAGTGTTGCAACGAGTCATCCGGTTTGTTATTCGAAGAGACTGGTAGCTAATTGGACAAGGCTAAAGTCTCAGCACGAACCGTTCTACCAATCCTCGGAAAATAAAAAAATTCTACCAATCCTCGGAAAATAAAAAAAAACCAATCCTGCATCTAACTAAAAAAACCGCAGAACAAATGAGATTCTTCAACATTATGAAAATGGAAGAAAATCACGTGGTATTTACACGCAGACATTAATAATCGTGAACATCTTCACAAGCTTTGAAAGCTACTGTTTGCGATGAATAAAAGCCTGTTATGATAACCTAACAAAAAATCTGAAAAATCGACGAGAAAAAAATTACGATTCCATTAATAAGGAAAAAAGCGAAAGTTTTATGAAAATTTGAAACATCCATAAAATAACCTTATACCGATATATTTTTTAAATAACGAAAAGGAAAAAAATCGAAAACTGTGTATAAAATTTGAAAAAAAACAAGAAAAATTGAGAGAAAAGTGAAGATTATCGGAATCGAAAGAAAAATCCGAATCAAGAGGATGGCAGATGGAGGATGCACGTTGCACTCATTTACTCGCTTGTGATCGGTTGCCTCCTGATTTTATTCGTTCTCGTATTCGTGGTTAGCTTCTTCTGTTGCCCTCGCTTCTTCGGTATCAGCAGACACGAGGGTCGTGCGATATTTGGGGCAACCGGTGAGCCGAACTCACCGTTTCCGTCGCCAGCATTCGCCAGAGCATTCTCAACCTCCTCCGGACCATCGTGATAAAAAAAGTAAAGAAAATGAAAAACTTGCGAAACGGAAATAATCGCAAAATTACGAAGTATCGAAGCGTGGAAATGTTTTCAAGAATGCTCCAAATCGAAATTGACA
This sequence comes from Cremastinae sp. B BG-2022a, assembly GCA_030522605.1. Classification (NCBI taxonomy): domain Eukaryota; kingdom Metazoa; phylum Arthropoda; class Insecta; order Hymenoptera; family Ichneumonidae; species Cremastinae sp. B BG-2022a. The sequence continues at coordinate 60,438 of JAPYYX010000648.1, read as the reverse complement.
GACTTTCCAGTTCATTGTAACGTCAAAGCATGATACAATTTCTGCACGTTGCAAAAATATTTGTGTAAAAACGAATTGTGAATAAATAGTAAAATGGCATGAAAAAGTTTGTCGACTTTCAAGATTAAAGAGCCAAAAGATGAAAAACGAACAAAAATACTTTGGATAATATTTTACATAAAGTTTAACTCAGAAAGGGTTGACAGTTTGATTTTTCTATTCTTCTAGATGGACTGTCAAACCGGATGATGATGGAACGAGAAACACGTTTGTCGATGAGTCCACGATAACGTGAACCATTTTGACGATCGTGTAGTAAATAACACTCCAAGCAACTGCCAGAAAAGCACCCAGAGTGACGAGAGCGCTGATAACGAGATGCCAGAATTTCATGTGATCTTGATTTATTATTACGGTTTCCGATTTATTCACAGAACGGACGAACCTTGAAATAAAATTGAAATTTTCAAATTTTGTTGACTTTTATTCACGTGTGCATAAGAAAAAAATTAATTACATAAAATACGTATTGTATAGAAAAAAATTACTCGAAAATACGTCAAGCCATGCGCTAATGAAACGTCTTTAATAACGACAGAATTGATCAATCGATAGCTGTATTATTGATGCAATCTATGTCAAAAAATGTTTTTTCGCTAAAAAAATTCCTAACCTCGATTTCATTTTTTGAGCTTCTCGTTTCGTAAATTTTCGAATTTTCAAATGAACAATCTCGAATATATTAAAAATTGTGTATAATTCTCATCTCCTAACTTTCCATTACCTCTTTATATTTTTTTTCAAAAATAAAAACATGTTCCATTATCTAAATCATTTTATGTCACTATTTTTTTACAAAAAACAAAAGAAATGTTTAGCTGCATTCTTTCTAAAACCGACTATACTCGTTCCGTGTATCTAGTGTCCAGAATTTTTCAAGTAACGATGCCGTCAGAAAGAAGGACGTGTGTTCTCGTCGACGCTACCGGCAAGACCTACCCAGAGGACTTGAAAAACGAGATCTAATAACCTCGTAACACGGCCAACTTGTGCTCGAGGATACTCGGACGACGAGAATCTCGATCAGACACGTTTCCTCTTTTTTTTTCTTCTTTTTTTTATAGATGGAATGACCCGGTTAATCTTCCTCGTCGATGTCATCTCGAGAGAAAAAGAAAACAAAATGCTATGAGAGAAAAATTCTGAGATAATATGATGGAGAGAATAAATTCCAAACCTTTGGTTATTTCAACTCGAATACTCGACTAATTGTGTGAAAACTTGACTCGTTTGAAAGCTCACATTTTTTTCATAAATTGGTACCTTGTAAAAAAAATTAATTCGGAAATGTAATCCAATAGACTAGTGGACGAACTTTCCAGATGCCTACGTTTAGTGAGAAAAATTCTTCAACTGGATGAAAATTGTGACTCGAAGAAAAATGTTCAAAAAAATTCCAGTATTTGATAATATTTGATAATAAATACAATTCTTAACCACATGAATGAAAATAATTAAAATAAATTATATTGAAAATCTATTTTTATAATTTTTTTTATTCCCACTGCACGGACAAACGAATGTAAACATATGAATATGTATAAAATAATTCGTGTAATAGTGCGAAGTCTGTACGGATGTTCGTCGCCATTCGCGCGATAGTGATATGGGAAAAGTTTAGAGAAAAAAAGGAAAAGCAGGAGGAAGGGTTGGAATATGGCACGAAGAAGGCGCGAGGGGCCCGCGGTATATCGCAACGGCGATTGGTAATGGTAATTAAGAAGTGCCTGGTAAACGGAGGAACGAGAAAAAAAATGAAAGAAAAGAGAAGATGCGAGTTCCGTCCCGGTGTAATAAACTCGAGGAGAATTTTAGTGGTGGGAAAGAAAATTCCCACGGGACACAATGCCCCGTAGCAAAGTTCGTCACGGCTCTAGAGACAATGCTGAAGAAAAAAAGGAACGAGGAGCGAAAAGCAAAAGTATTCGTAAAAGAAGAGCATATTACGAACTTGTAGACACTCGCGAACTTGGCAAAGAATTTCGCTTTTCGTAACTCTCTCCCCGGAAATATTGCTCTCAATTTGTCAAATTTGATGAATAAAATTGAAACTGAATTGAAAAATAAAAAAAATTATTAATAAAAATAAAAAAATTACTAATCAAAATTTGTTCAGATAAAATGAAAACTATTACCAAAAATTGAAACGTGTTAAAAAACACAAAAATTTATTTATCATTGTCCAACTATATTACAAATCAGCGATAATAATAATCATTGATTGTACCTGTATAATAATAAATAGTAATCAAGAAATAATAATCAAAATAAAAATATTTTTAAAAATAAATTAAAAAATAGCCACATGTACGATGCAAAACAGTAGTTCTCGTTCCATCGGTAATATCACACTCGATATTGCATTGAATTACAAACAATCTTTAAACAAATACACAGTGAAGAGTGTAATGGTAATCAACATCAAGAAACACGTTTCAAAGTTTATAAATTCTCGCGGACAAATTGCGGTATCGTTGACCGCTCAAGCGTGGCATCGATTCTCGAAAGTGCTCCGTACTTCGTGACAACCGTAGCAAAAACTTGATTTTCTGTTTTGTACAGACAAAAATCTGACCGGTCCAACGTTAAAAGTGAGAAAGAGAAACTGAACATTATGTACGTACGTAGAAACAGAAATTAATACGGAAATTATATATCTTTCAAGCAATTTCATTTCCGGTTTCAGTCTGTCACCCACATTTCTGATCGATTATTTTTTTATCGTCACAAGTCTATATGTATTTCCTTGAAGTCATTATAGTGAACAGACAATTTTCTAGAACTATTTTAAAGACAAGCCACGATTTACAAAAGTTTGTTACAAATTTTTAAGACGTATTTTGCGATTTATTTGAGACATGATTTAAATAAAAAATGGTTTTCTGGTCAAATTCTTAATTTGTATGGAGCTCTTAACGTATAAGAAGCAAGAGTACACTCCCAACATTTTCTAATTAATATATTTTATTGATGAAGATGCTTAATATTAAATGTTTCATGGAATATTAGAATACTTTTTAATACGAATTTAGATAAATATTTCTTTAATAAAGAATCCGAGAATCCGTACTTCACGCATTTTTCATTTTCTTTTATTTAAGAGCCCAGATTCTTTTTAACGTAAATTGAGAGGAAGAATTATTTCTTTGGATCGGTACGATAATGCTAGAGTTCTCCTTCCGGAATTTCGAAAAGGGAAACGAGCGAGTGTGATTTCAAGCGATGCGTGTTACGTGAAAAAGTCGTGAACGAGCATATGAATAAATGTATGACAAGTGTCTGTTATAATCTTGTAAATAGCCAAGCTGTATGAAAAGGTCGTGAAACTCCGGAGGAAGAGAGAAAGAAAGAAAAAAGGATATAAGGCGAAGAGTGAAGATTCGCGCGCCCAGGGAATGTTGGCTTTGCGTTAATCACCCGCGCATCCGCTCTTCCTCTCGACCCTGCTGCTTTTTTCTACGCCATTCAAGCCCGACGTCTTCGAGTATACAAAAAAACGCTGAGATCTCTTTCTTCCTCTTGACGTACTCGAGAAAAAGAGGGACAGAGAGGTTCCGCGTGCTTGTACGGAATTATGTGGCACGCATTGAACAAACCAGCGATAGAATCGTGTATGAAACATGTGTGCTCTATACGCTTGAATAATGCACTCAAAAGAACGTCATTAACGACTTCCATGAAGATATACAAAGTCTTTTTGAAAATTTGTATGAAAATTTTATTCTCATGCATTTCTATAAAATAAATTTGACATAATCATAATAAACAATTTGATGTTCGATTGAAAGAAAATTTGATCCGTCAGAAATTGAAGCCTGATGAACCGTATCAAAATACAAAAAAATGCGTTTTTTGAATATTGCAATTTTTCGATTCCATTCAAATTGCAATTTTTTCTTAGTTTTATAAAAATTTAAAAAATTACAAATTTTAAAGAATTCAAAAGTGTTACGAAAATTTTAATGTAAATTTATGATAAAATTGATACTAAACATTTTTATTTAAAATTTTTTATTGCATTATTAATCGTAAAAACAAATCGAAAACTGCTTGAAAATATTAAATATTTTTCATCCCTGCTTGAGTGTGAAAACATAACCACGACAATGATTCTACTGTACGTTGACCTCCGGAAACCAGATTTTGTAAAAATTGAGAGAAAGTCGTAGTTCTTAATGTCTCTCGACGGACACAGGCCTTGCAGGAATCAAACTTGCAAAGCGTTAGGTTTAATGTCCCTACAATTTTGATAATGGAAAGACAAGAAAGTGTTTTTACGAGAAAGAAATTTTTACAGTTCGAGATCTTTATTCAATACTTACCTACTATGAGATAAGCCTTTTACGATCCTTTCCTTTCTCTCAATGTCAAGGGCACAGTACCGTAAGAAAATATTCGGAAAAGAATCTCACGATGCACGAAAGGTTTTAGGTTAGACTGGCGCAGATTCGTGCATGCGAGTTTTCGACGTTTTTCGAGACAAATATTTAAAAAGGTTAAAATTTGAAATAATAAAAGATGAAATCGATAAAGAAAAGTAAACGTGAAATATGAATCATAATCTAACAAAACTATTTTTATCTTATTTTTACTACGAATTCAACTTGTCTGTTCAAAGTTACAAGAAAAAAGAGGGAAAAAGTTTCTTGTGAATTCGAATGCTCCAAACTTTGTGAAAAATAACGAAAAGATTCATAGTTACACATTTAGTTCGTTTTTCAACCGATCGAACATGATTTTTCGATTTAAAAAATTAAATTTCATGCATCCAAATATATTCTTTTTCGTCGTAAGTACTTTGAATGGAAACACTGCGTGTTTTACAGAGTTCGAGAAAAAAAAAAGAGAAAACGATCGACAATGAAACTCACCGGCAATGCTGTGCTGATCGACGAGTAGATCCGTGAGAACGTGTGGACACTCGGCTTCAAGGGCGAAACAGAACTCGCGAAAAGCATCGAATCCTTTAGCACCGATCACATCGATAAAAAGATCAACATCGGCATCACTGGTGCGATCAGGATTACCCGCAACCGCGTCTCTGTCATCTTCGTTAATAACACCACGTTTAACGAGACCACCGAGGAGATCGGTGCCATTCAATTCGCGCAATAATGCGGCCTTGTGACGAGAAAGAAGTATTCGAACTTCGGAGGAACCGGCCATCTCCTCGAGTTGACCAACGGTCTCGAGTTTACGTATAAAACGTCTATATCTTCCGTCGTAGCCGAAGCAACAGGTGTCACTGCGCGCCTCGTTCGGAAACAACCACCACCATCATCACGGCTTATTACACAGCCATCGTCCTTCTTTCTCTCTTCTTTTTTCTCCCTTCTCATCCCTTCCACGAAGCTGCACGCTGCCGTCTCGTTGCCATCGTTACCTCGGATCAAACACGCTCGCACGTTTTCTCCCACCGTTCTGTGGAAATCCGAACGAGTTCGAGCGCTTGGCGTCCATTTTGTTGCCCTCTCGCGGCAGCGTACCTCAACTTACGGCGATTGACGCGTCTCCTGACGGATGATTCGTTAACTACGAGCGAGAGAGAGAGAGAGACAGAGTATATTTTCTCCGAACAGCACAATCGCGATGTTGTCAATCTGTTCACAGTAGCACCGGTTTTCAATTTTTTATCATACATTGTTATTACTGTTTGAATTTAATTGTGTAAAATGGCTCCGGTGCAAAATACGTTTCATGACACTCAACGCGATTCCGGTAAATATTTTTTTTTGTCTATTTGTTAAGGTTATGTACTACATTGTAGGTTAGATTCGAATTCCAACAGTTGAATTGATTCTGAGCAAAAATCTTAATAATACTTTAATGGAAATAACGATAAAATATTTTTGGCAGGTTCTGAGTCAGACAGCGGCTCAGCTTCATCCAGTTCGTATCGGATTGCCAGTCCAACGTCTCTGGCACCGAGAACTCCCATGGCACCAGGCGCCAGAAGCGAAAGGTCAGAGGGTGATCAGAGTTCTCAGTCACCAATGTCCGGAACCAGTCCTGGAAGAAGTCGCTCGCACAGTCCAGTGGATAAATCTGTAGCAAGTCCAGCAGGTTCAAGGAGTCGCTCCCCGAGTCCCGCTAACAAGTCGGCAGCTAGTCCAGGTTCACGCAGATCTCAAAGTCAATCTCCAGCGAGATCAGATTCTCGACATTCTAGCCCTGGAGCTCGATCAGGTAGTGGTTCGCCTCATTCCGCACGTTCAGGTAGTCCAGCACGATCGCGTTCAGGATCACCTAAATCAGGACGATCGCGTTCAGCAAGATCGCATTCAGGATCACCGAAATCTGGACGCTCACGTTCGGCATCTCCAAAATCCGGGAGATCGCGTTCAGGATCACCAAAGTCCGGGAGGTCACGTTCAGGATCACCCTATGCGAGATCTGCGAGTCCATCTAGTCGTAAATCGAAATCTCACTCGCCAGGACGAAAATCAAAAACTCCAGGTTCACCGAGATCCAACGCCTCGGGTTATGGTGACTCGCCGAGGAGTCGGAGATCACAGAGCGGTGGCTCACCGCGCAGTAACAAGTCGACGAAGAGCAAAGGTGAAGGCTCTTCGTCGAGAAGGTCTCCATCCCCTGGGTCAGCAAAAAGTCGTTCACGAAGCGGATCAGCGGATAGTCGTGGTTCGATGGCAAGTGGTTCAGCTCAGAGCAACAGATCGAGATCGAAAACACCAGGAAGTGCCAAAGGTGGGGCTCGCAGTCCCAGATCTCAGACTCCAGGTAGCTCGAAAATGAGTGAGAAAAGTAGAAGATCGAGAACGCCGGCAAGTCCAAAAACAGACGGAAGTCCAAGATCCAGAAGTCCCGGAAGTCCAAAAACGGATGGTAGTCCAAGATCGAGAAAGTCACACAGTCCGAAAGACGATAGAAGTGACAACGAGAAAAACGACGCTAAGCAATCCGATGGAGACAGCGATGTTGAAGGCGTGAAGCGAAAACGTGAATCTTCAGGCTTTGGTTCCGAGACTGAGAAAACAACGAAAAAGCTGAGACCTTTGATCGATTCCGACTCGGAAGAGGAACCTGCACCTAAGGAAAAACCCGATGAACCCACCGCTGATGCTCTCTTTGGCGATGCCAGTGACATCAGCACGGACGACGAGAAGGAAAAGGAAACCGAGAGCAAACGAAAAAGTCGTAGCCGCAGCAGAAGCCGGAGCAGAAGTCGAAGTCGTAGTCGTAGTCGGAGCCGAAGTAAAAGTCGAAGTAGAAGTCGTGGAAGGTCCGATAGCGGTGGTGAAGGTCCCAGCCACCAACCAGTAATTACCATTATACATTTTTATATTATTCTCAGTAATTAATTGTGGGTGATCGATTTATTTATTTTTCGTAGCTTATTCGTATGTAACGTTGACATGTTATTTCTCAGGAAGACGAGAAAGAAAAAGAGGACGAGCCAGAACCTCCACCAGAGACGCGAATCGATGTTGAAATTCCAAAAATATCGACGGATCTCGGTCGTGAAATTCATTTTGTAAAATTACCAAATTTCTTATCCGTTGAGACTCGGCCTTTCGATCACGAGACGTACGAGGATGAGATTGACGAAGAGGAGACTCTTGACGAGGAAGGTCGCGCTAGATTGAAGCTTAAAGTCGAAAATACGATAAGGTGGAAGGATGCATTCGGTGACGATGGCAAAATGCATAAAGAGAGCAACGCAAGATTTGTTCGTTGGTCTGACGGAAGTATGTCCCTTCATCTCGGAGCAGAAATTTTTGACGTTTACAAGCAACCGCTTCAAGGCGATCACAATCATTTGTACATACGACAGGGAACAGGTCTCCAAGGCCAAGCAGTTTTCCGTACGAAACTTACTTTCAGACCTCATTCGACGGAATCCTTTACACACAGAAAAATGACAATGTCGCTCGCCGACAGATCGCAGAAGACGTCCGGTATCAAAGTTTTGTCACAAGTTGGAATGAATCCTGATCAGAATCGATATGAAATGATAAAGGTAAAATTCATAACAATTCAATCGAAACTTGTATTATTTCAATTTTAAAGAGAAATTTCAGTCAATTCATTTTGAAGATATAGCAAAAGATGAATCGTATTCCAATATCACATTACTGATTTCAAAGAAAATCATGAATCAAATTAAAACTTTTTAGTATTTTAGGGACCGAATATTTCAAACTATTTCCAGATATCATTAAAAGTGTATTTTTTTTCTGTAGAAAGAAGAAGAGAAATTGCGAATGGCGATGCGTGTTCAGAGCAAAACGAAGAAAACGACAGGGAGCAACAGAGCCTCGGGACGAGCGTCCGGAAATTACGGAGCCGATGCGTATCACGATGACGGTTCTGACGACGAAGGCGCTATATCTTTGGCGGCCATAAAAAATAAATACAAAAAAGGTGGTGCCGTGGCAAAAGGTAAAAAAAAACGAACAAAAGTATCCAAAATAGTAAAATATCGATTCTTTGTACAAAATCTGAATTTTATCAAAACAGCTTCCAACATTTATTCTTCGGACGAGGAAGGATCCGACTTTGAGACGACAAGGTCGAAAAAACACACGAAAGGCAAGGTCCTCAAAGAATCGGACGAGGATTCGAACAGCGCTTCGGAAAGTGCATCCGGAAGTGGTGGCGAGGGCGATGAAGCTGCTGATGCTGGAAGTGACTAATGCAAGGTGAAAAAGAATCAATCACTTCGAGAACAAATGTAACTTTCTAAAATATACTTGAATATAATAAAATTACGTTGTTTTGAAAAACTTTGGTTTTTTAGAGAAAAAGACAAAATATTTTTCCGTCCAATTACGGACCAGATCGATAGGGATATCGTATTCTTTTTATTATCTTAATCATAGAAGTTACAGTCATTATCTTTCTCTTAAATTTTACAAACTAGGGATAGAAATACTCGTGGCTTTCGGTAATTAATATTCACTTTTGTCTACGCGAACCACGGAAGCGACGATTTTTCTTTTCTTTACAAATAGACTATCGTTAAAAAATATTTCAAACGATTCGTCCTGTTCCTATGTTCTCGATAAATAAATAACTCTCATTTTGTAATAATCGACCGCGGTTTACAATCTTCGCTTCTTCGAGCATAGACTCTGTCTAGAGTCCTCGTGCAATCATCAATTGACCTTTCAATCTCATTCTCCCGAAATCTTGACTCGCCAGACAGGTTTTTTGCACGGCTTTATTATTGCACTTCGTTCGATTACACCGATCAAAAACCGATGTTACTGACCTGCTTCTCTCGAACTTTGTAACTTGTAACAAGACAGTTCTTAGTCACTGAAAATATTTATCGCACATTTTTCACATTTTATTTTGCTCGTCGAAAAATGCAAGATAATTTGTAATAAATTTTCATTTCTTAATCGTGAAAATATTTCAAAAAAATTTAATAATGCTCGAAAATGCTCAACGTGCTTGTGCCGTCGACCGCGACTCTTAAGGCTATCGTTATGATAACAATATCAATAATAATACAATATATTTATAATAATTATATGTAAACCCCTGTACGCGTGTATGTTTATTTCTCGTATGTCTTACCAAGTAAATATGCTTATTATTAGCTCTACAGCGTCATTGATAAGAGGATGATGAGGGAAAAAAACGGATGTAGGCGAGACTATGAGAAAACGCTCAAATAAATAAAAACAGGGTTTTCTTTTTTAAGGAACTTGCCAGGAGGTTTGGGAAGAACTCTCGTCGATAAATAGGAAATAAATACAGATTGCGGCGCAGCAATGGCAGGTCTCGTATTCCTTCCTCGATTTTCAAAGTGAGCTCACGAGGATTCGGAATTCGTTCGCACCGATTTAGGGACGAGGAGAGAGAGAGAGAGCAAGGATTTTACAACGTCGTATACGCACTCTCATGGGCAGTGCTTGAAAATATTTATAATAGTATATAGATAGTAATAGTAATGATAATATATAATATTATAAAAAAGTCAATGGCTCGAAGCTCATTGAAATAGTACAAAGTAGTCGATCGCGTTCGAACCACTCGTTTCTTCGTAATCTTTTTTTCTATTCCGTCGAATGAGACTTCGAGAAAAAAAACTTTATCCTCGTCAGGCAGTTTTCAGATAAGGAATAAATTAGGAGAAACGCGGTTAATGCGAATTATTATCACAATTCTGGCGTGGATACGAAAATCTGGAGAGACGTGAAAATTGATATGAACCGATGAAAAAAAAACATGAATTTCATTGAGATTGGGAAAAAAAATTCCTAATACGTTTGATTGTTATTTTAATAATTTTTTCATAGGCACGATTTGAGTTTTAGGAAATCTTTTATATCAGTAACTAGCAAGATTAATCATTAAAATGCATTTTTGTGCTTTTTTTCGATTCCATTTTTTACTTGTTTTTAATTTAAGAAGAAAAATTGAATTTTTTTTATTCAATGCGAATAAGATCGAACGTAACGACAGCAGCAAAATGAAATTCAATAAATTGAAACTCATTGAAACAGTGGAAATTTATTCATCGCATTTGATTAACTCGATTCCTCCCAATTTTTCGTTATTTCGTCAAGTAACACCGCGACTATAAAAAAGGAAAAAGTTTCATTCTCGTTAAGCAATTTTCCAATAATAAAGAATAAAATAGAAGGAACGTGGTTAACGCGAATTATTATCACAATTCTGCTGTGGGTACGAAAAATCTTTTGAATCGCGAGAAATGGAGAAAAAAACAACGACAGAGTTGAAAATCCGTGAAAAACTACTGGGAAAACGTTTGATTGTTTTTTCGTATTTTTCTGTAGGCACGTTTTTAGGTTTTAGAAAATGGTCACTATTTAGCAAGATTAATTATCGAAATACATTTTTGTGCTTTTTCTTATTACCATTTTTGACTCACTCTTTAAATAGTAAATGTAGTAATTTTTTTTTGAATATTACGAACATGATTATACAAGAATACAGCAGTGAAATGATGTTTTATCTTTTGGTTTTTTGTTTTCTCGCTGTATTGTTTTGACGCAAGAATTCAGATAGTTTTTTTTTAATGCGACCGTTCTTTTCACGAATCTCGAAGGAAGAAATAAAAATTTCTTTGACAGAATTTCATCTAAGAAAAACCATTATACACCTATTTACAAGTCGTCTTCGATCTTCTCCTCTCGGTCGCGATTTTCCGACGCTCGAAGGAAAAACTTCTCTCCGTCTTCCGCTTCTTGTTCTTCGTTTGTTTTTTGCTTTAAATTTCCACCGTGAGGCTCGTCACAGGTCAGTCTCGAGCACCCTCGGGGCAACGGTTCCTCAGCAAGCCTGAAATTACAATTATTCTCATGAAACATCATTTATGATAAAAACGAAAGCGTTGCAAATAGTTTTCGTTAATATTTGCAGAATTATCGTATCATTGATATTTCGAAAAAATCTAAAATTTATATAATATTTCATGAATTCAACCAAACCATGAAAATCAATGATTTCAAGTATAAATCTATTTTAATATTCGAAATGAAAACATTCGAAGCATATTTTCGTCGAGTATATAAAAATCACGAATTTAAATCTCTCTACAATTCAAGCTGTCTATAAACCTGAATTTTTAAATTATCAAATTTGTATCAACTGTTGAAAGTTTATCGCGAAATTGTAAATAAAAACAGTCCACCGTACAAGAAGTTTTCCTCGAACATTTTAGTAGTTTGTACCACATTATCGTAAAATTAAACCTAATTTTCGATCCGAGCGATTATAGTTACAGAAAAATAGAAAAAGCTGTTGTTTTCTCTGACAATAATGCACAGTGTACAGTATCGGTGAAAATACCATACAATTTATCTCAGTGCATTTTTTTTCATCGGCTGTATATTTTCATTCATTTCTTACATATTTATGGGAGACAGGATATTAAATCGTTCCCGGATAACCCGTGAATCCACGGCATGACCGACAACGGTAAATATCCCTTTCTCTCTTTTTCTCTCCTTCCTTCTCTCTCTACCTCTAAAGGGTGAACTGATGGGTGAGGGAAGAAGGAGGGAGTATCGCGGGAGATGAGTGAAGAACGAGGCCGGATTTGGTTCGAGAGAATATACGAAGGAGGAGGAGGAGGCGATTTTTGCGATGCATTCTGGCCGTTTGGAAGAACGCGACCCTGCGCAAAATTTTCTTCTCCTTTTCTTCCTCATCGTTCTCGCTGGCTCTCTACCAGCGTCTCCGACCTTCCACTCCCTTTAACTCGCCGTTGCACTTTTGTTCTTCCACGTGTGCTCCTGGCCTCGCTCGTTTTATGCCGCGTTATTCTGCCGATCTTTTGTACGTATGCAACGCTCACCCCCCTTTGCAATTCTCTCTCTCTCTCTTTTTCTTGTTTTTTTTTACTTCTTTTCTTCTTATTTCGCTCTCGTTCCTCGCTCTTTTCTTTTCATTTTACTTTTTTCTTTTTTTTTCTACTTCCTTTTTTCTTCCTCTCTTTCTCCGCGGTGACGGCGATCCTCGCCGCGATTTTATCGAGGACGAACGCCGGTCCCGAGTCACGACTCGACGCTCTCGAGAGAAAACTCTCTTTCCTCCTCTTTCCGTTTGAAGCGAACGATTTTGCTTTTCTGGTTCATCGGGAAAGGAGAAAAGACTCGTGGATACTTCTACTTGTATTTTCATTTTCATTACCTATCCGTCAAAAAAAATTATGAAATTTTTCAAAATTTTATAGCTTGAATAGTTTGATTTGTAGTTGATCTATCGTTTGATCGTGAATGATCTATGAAGCTACATTTTCTAACGATTTTTGAGAATGTCGAGAATCTCGTTCTTTCGTTACTTTCATCAACACTAATGATCTTCCGATGTATGCACAGTGGAAACACAAAATAACGAAGTCAACAGAAATGATCTAAAAAGCAATGACGAAAATTAAAGTTGGATATTTTTTACTGTCCGTAGGTCTGATTATGGAGAAATTACGTATGCAAGGGCGAATGAAATGCATCGAGGGATCGCGATGTGCATTCTGACAGACGCAAACGAATGAATCTCGAGCTAAGTTTCCTCCGGCTGAGAGAAAAGCGCCGCCGGAGGAGGTGAAGAAGATGAGAAAAGTGAAAAGAAGAAAAAAAGGGGCAGAGGAAAAAGATCTCGCAGTCATCGAACAGCCGGCGAGCAATAATGGAAGTCCCACAACGAGGAAGAGGAGAGGCAAAATACGACGATGCGGAAGTGGAGAACGAAACGATCGCCAGCAACAAGGGATTCGCTTGTGAAATCGCTTCTCGTTTGCTCGTCCACGAAGCTTCACATCGGAAGAAAATAAATAAATGATCGACGCACTCTTTATCGTTATTTAAGTTAATTCCAGACGGTAATTTCAAAAGAACGAAGAAGATGAAATCAATATATTTTGTTGAAAAAAATAAAATTTTCCGACTTGACATCATTGAGATAAAAATTTAAGAATTTTCACTTCACAGTGTAATTACTCGTGTAAAAATTGCCACGTGTAATACGACGGCAATTTGATGGCAATGTTTATCGATACTCCGATTTTATTTCAGATCATAACTAAAAAGTATGAGGAATGGAGATGAACTTGTGAAAAGGATCGAAAGGTATTGAATCATTTTCTCTACACTCTCATTGCACAAAAATTGCCCCGACTAATACCGCGAGTCGATCATATCTCGACGTAAAAACTTTTATCGCTTTTCATTTTCATTCCAGATCGTAACAGAAAAAAGTTACGACTGAATCAAGTTTATTTTGTCGTTAGACTGTCATTTCATTTTATTTTCAAAGGATCTTTTCATTTATACTCTCATTAAACACGTGCAAAAACGATTCGGCGCCAATTTTTATAGTCAATGCAGTCTCTGCGACGAATCAAAAGAGATGAAAAATTTCGAAGACGGAATGAAATTTGCTTCGTCGTAAAATTTATGCTTTCCAATTTTACGCTCCCAAGGCTTATTTTGAAAAATTAATAATTTTTTAAAAAATATTTTTCAAAATTATCTCACTGCATATTTGGTAAAATGTATAATTTGAAAATTTTTTACTGTTTAAATTTTTGTCGACTTTTTAAAAGAACTCTCAGCGAATGAAAAGATAAGAAAAAGAGCAAAGAAGATAAAAATATTTTCACGAAAGAAAAAATTCGGCGTCAATAATTACGCGAGGCGTGACGAAAAAAATCAGCAACTCGTAAAATAATGGAAGCGAACAATTATGGAGATGAGTTACACGAATTTTCTTGGCCGGTATACAAAGTCCTGTTGTGTCGAACATCGGTGTGTACACGAGAGGAATCGGGCGAGGAGCAAACTGCCAGCGGAAAATAGACAACGAAGTAAAAGAGGAATAAAAGTGAAAGAGGAGCCGGGAGCGCGTGCAACACACGCGGACAGCCGAAAAACTGGTTTTGCGTGCGCAACTTCGCGTGTGAGTATTCACCATCTTCTTTCCCTTTTCCCTTCCTCACCATTTCTCTCTCTCTCTCTCTCTCTCTCTTTCTCTCTTCTCAGTTCTACACACATCTTCGCTCCCTTTTTGCATTCCCTTTTGCTTTGTTTCGGCTCTGGAGGTTTCGCAAAATCCTCGTACGGTTTTATATACAAGAGACGATGTTTCTGCTGCCGTTGCTCGGGATCCATTCTGATCGAACGGATCTTTTCCCTTTCTCCCTTCTTCTTCCTTTTTTCTTTCTCTCACTATATCCTTATTCCCGTCTCCTTCTCTCTACACTCAATTTTTATCCGCCTCTTTTGCCTCGAGAGAGATCGACGAGGGTCCTTTATTTTTCTCTCGCTCTACTTTTTCTTCATTTCCGTTTCGTGTTCTTTCTCGACGTTCGTGCAAGATTCTCTTCGTCTAGATTCCCCTCATACCGGATTTTCGCGAAGAAAAATAGTCGGGATCGCGTGGACAAAAAAATAACGGAAAATATCGGTATGAGGGAATATTGATAATTGATGAAAAACTTTGAGGATATTTATTAGCGGGATGAGATACATTGCTATAGTATCCTGTTTACAAGGTGTGCTAAATGAGCCTATTTACAAACGACTCGGTGTAAATTATGCAATTCACGATGCGAGAACTCGAGAGGGAGCGAATTCGAGAATGAACGAGACAGAGAGAGAGAGAGCTGAAAAAGAGAAGGAAAATGCGAAAGAGAGAGGACAAGAGGAAGAGAAGGACACCGTGTGGGTTCATGAATCGTCGATTAATCGAAAGAGGTCGTGCGAGCAGTTAAACTAGTGATTAATCGTTTCGTGAGGCGAATATGATCGATACCACAATTCCACACATTTATTAGCATACACTTTTTTACCCAGCTCTCAAATCAAAGCTCCGAAGGCATTTTTTGCCAATCCCTTTTCTTCGTTCTATTTTGTAGATAAAAATCAGATCTCCGTAAAATAATTCATTGATCGGGATCACTGCCTAAACGGAGCCTTGAACTTGTTTGTGTCTTAAAAAATGAAAAACAATTGTAAATGATTTTTCTCTCAAGGAATGTCGATCGATTAATTTAAAGCTATTAAATTTTTTTTACTTAAAAAAAACAGAAATAAAATTTTGAACAAAATTTGTTTGAAAAAAATTCTAAAAGAGTTTCAAAATTATCTTCCAGTCGTGTTTTTATAATTTCTTTTATTTCACACACGCTCCCTGCATACAACGTAACCAATTAATTTCGTTTTATTGATACAAAAATAACTCGATCTCCTACTGCTCTATATAGAGAAAAAAAGGAAAATCTCAATCAAGAAATTTAGGATCTATAGAATCGTTTGAAAGAAACGTCTATAAGTGGAATTTTCACATGACCTTAATGAGTGAGAAGAACAACGAATTGACCTTCGCGGCGTCGATCGCAAGCGTTGCCTTGCCAATGAGAAAAGAGCGAGAGACAACGAAGGCGATGTCATGGGTCAATCGAAACGACGTCGGAGCTCGAATGTGAACCACCATAGACGCCGAACGACTGTGAACGAGCGAGAAAGAGCTAGAGAGAGACAGAAAAATGAGCTTTTTCGTTGCACTCGCGGGTGTGCATGGAATGCGCTCCACTTTGCAGCCGCTTATCATTAATGACTATCGTTCTCGCCTCGTTTCATCGGCGTCTCGCATTTTTATAAGTCTCTCTTCCTCTCCTTCTTTTATTCGCATAGTTATACCGATGGAGGTTCGTTCTTATTCTCCCCGATGTTACACAGTCTACATTAAATTTCTTCCTCTCGCGAATCCACCGTCTCTTCAAAGCAAATTTCTCATTCGAAACTTTAATATTTTTTTTCCTCCTCTCTTTAATCCGCTCTCGGAAATTTCGAGATGAAAAAACGCTTCTCACATTTTTTTCAAAGCTTTTTCCGTATTTCGAATTAATCGCGAAAGTGGAAAGAACGTAAGAGCGAAATACGAATTTACGTTCAGGAGCGAATGTTATTTCTTCTCGGAGCATAATTTATACCGCGAGAAACTATTTTTTTAGTGGAACAAAATGTATATGCGGGGATCGTAGCACGAGTGCTCGAAGCAGCGAAGATCGATATAACGTATGTCGAATGGTAGGAATCGTGCCAGAGTGTCCATTGGGTAAATCATCTCGTCTGGAGGAGGGAGAAAAAGAAAAAAAATCGGAGAGGAGAAAAATGTAGATTTATGATAGTAGCGAATTACAGATACTGACAAATCCTTGTGATCGAATAAAATATAAGCGAGCGTATAGCTTAGCATTCGTGTAAATCGAGCGTGTTATATCCGGGCACGTGGGAAGAGTTCGCGCTTCGGTCGCTTCGAACGACGACACAGACAGACATTTCTTATAATACCTGCTCGAGTTCCACGCACCGTGACGCGTAATACACTCTTTTCCTATTCGAGTGCAATTGAACGCGAAATATCGGCATATTCCATTTCCGAACTCCCTTTTCACGCTGGATTAATCTTTTCCATCCGATAAATACTTTAATTAACTTTTATTGTGCTTGAGAAATTTTTGTCATGTGGAAAGCGATTTCTTTTTTAAACTATTGAGAATAAATGTTGAAAAAAATAGATTATATTCAATTAATATAAAATAAAATACAATTACTACGATTATTATACAAAATTGTAAAGCAATGAGTAATGAATAAATAATATTAAATTATTAAATTTGAAGACTGAAATATTTTTCAAACTTTTTAGTTTGCGAATGGCCTCATTTTCATTGTGTAATTTTGGAATATTGTAATTTTCGAAGAAAATCAGTATGCAATTTCCGATTCGAAATAACTTTTGGATCCAATTCGGGCATTGTCGAAGATCTGAATCTCGTTGTTGATACATTTCCGGCAGAATCGCTGGTTGTATATGCAGCGCTGGCTAAAAAATTCGAGGTATTCGAAATTGCCAGAAAATGAGAATCTCCGACCGGAATTTCGTACTCAAGTTGTACAATCTTTGTATCCAGAACGGAAAATGGGGTCCGGGATCAGTATTTTAGTAAAAGGAAACTTCCAAAACTGGGAATGGAACGCAGCGAAAATTCAGTAGACATATACAAGCTTTGTGCATCAAAGCAGAATGTATGTACATATTTATACGGAATCCCGGTATGGAATTAGGTCGAATGATAATTGAAGGACGTGGTTCCACACCGTGAATGCACGGAATGAGAGCGCCTTCCTCTCCCAAGTGAATTTCGTATCAAGGATACAGAATTCGATCGAAAAAAAATGCTCGCGAATAATGTCTTTCTTTACTCGACAAAGACTTTTTTAATTCCAGAAAAAAGTCAACATGAAAGTTATTCAATTATTTATACAGAGAAAATTGAAAATTCCTTCTATCATTTTCGCATATACAAAAAATCTGCATAAAAAGATCAAACAGAAAGTAACAGATAATTGCCTATTGATCATTTTTAATTGTAATTTATTTATTTGACGTACTGATAAACAAAATGTGATAAAATATGAATGGAAATGAGATATTGAAAATTGAAAATAAATGTTTAAATAAATTGAGATGTGAGAATAAAAATACAAGATGAGATAAAAATAATATACCTTAACACCAAATGATGCCTCGTAACCTCCCTTTCCTTGCATCTGCGTCTGTATGACAGACAAGTGTGCACTGGCCATGTCGGCGAGATCACCGCCGCCGATGTGACCGGTATGTTGAAAATTCGTCGGTGCTCCGATCATGCTGCGATCTATCCTGAGCCTCTGCTGCTGTGGCCTCTGCCTCTTGTTTCGAGCACCCGGACCTTGCTGCGTCAGACAACACGTGAACCACTGGACCCAAACCTCACCGTTGCTCGCCATCGCCTTCTGATTCCTCGATTCGATCTGTCAATAATCTTTCCTGCCTTTGCCTTCCTCGTCCCTGAGATATTTTCCGGACGATACGGGAAATATTAAAAACTTATTTCCAGATGCCTGTAGAAACAAAAATTGTATTTTTTTTAATAATCAAATTAATTTTTAACCAGTATCGTTTTTTTTATTGTTAATACTTTAATAATAAAAATTGAAATAATTATAAACTAACTTAAATTATTTCTTATTGTTATCTATCGTATTATCTTTTGAAAATCAAGTTTTCGGTGATCCTCTCAGACGGTTCACAGAATACTGACTGACGTTAAGATTTACGTGAGCGATCCATTCGAAGCCAGAATATTGTAAACACAAAACTGATATACGACACTGGAATACTTCCCAAATTTTCTGGAAATTTTGAGTTTGATATAGCCACATTACCATCAAGAAGATTTGCTGATATTATTCTAACGACATACATAACAGCAAGAATTTATACAATAGATTTTTATTTTCGAAATCCTGAAATTTTCATTCTCGCGAGATTCCGAATCGGATAAAATGGCATAATTTATTATAATTTCACGAACAAAAAGTTCGCAATAAAAAATCATGTTTACATTAATTGATTGTAAATTATTATTCTTGTTCATGAATTTCAGTAACCCCGGACATGTGTACTAGAGGCAACGATGAAAAACAATGAGCCGAGAAAATAGGGGGGAACGCGCCTCCTGTGCAGAACAAACGAAAAGAGGTCGTAATTGGTCATACACAACGCACGCTTGTATCATTATTATCATTATTTTATGATTATTATTATGCAAAGAGTAACGAGTGCTAAATATTATCAGCCAATTAAGTTTATTACGGAGTTCGCGGCCATTGTTTGTCAAGCACCGCCGTGTGCACGAAAATAATTGTTTTTTTTTCTCATAAAACACACACTTGTTGATTTTCAGCTAAATAATTGGCTCAACACACGGGATGTTCGATGCAAAGATCAATGGGATAGCAAAGTGTGATTTCATTGTTATGCGTATATAAAGAATAAAAATTGAGGAACGCAGTTGGGGACAAAGGAAGAAAAAGAAAGTTTTGACGTAAAAAATAGGACACGCACCGATAATCGGCTACTTGGGTTCTTAATTCGGACTGCTGTTCTTCTTGGAACGTGGGAATTCAGTACAAAGTGCCGACTTTTGAAACGAACTACAATTTCAGAATCGCTGACCCGGAGAAATTGCGAAAGGTAATGAGAGTTTGATTAACATGTGATTTCAATGTTATTTTAAATTATTTTTAAAATATTAATGAAAGTTTTAAAACTGTCATTTTCGCACTTAATCATTAAACTGTATAACAAATTTTGAATAGACAAAATTTCATTAGCTAAAAAACACATAAAAATGTTTGACATTAAATCAATTCAACTAATTGATTTTGATTCTGTAATCAAATATTAAAAAAAAATTACACGAAATGAAGAACATTTATTTCTAAATCTTTTACTATTTTGATGCGAGACAATTTTTGTTTCGGAACTGATTTCATTTGAAAAGCAGTTTCCAAGCTCAGAATATCGGAGAATTCGGAGAGGATGAACGAAAGAATCGCTCTAGAAAATATTTGCGAGATTTTTGATCGAGAATCGAAAAAGAAAGTTCGCGTGGACGTTTGTGTAACAGAAATCGCGTAGCCGGGATCCTGGTGTGCTCCGGAGGTTTCTGACCCTCGCGGGAAGAGAGAAATGGCAGCGGCGCGCGGGCCGCTTGTTCGTTCGCTCGGGCGAACCCGCGCGAAAGTGTCTCCTCGGCTTCTCGTCCTGTCGTTCCAGACTCACGTTGCATGTATTTTCACATAAATAAACTCGGAGAGAAAAATGTGCATAAAGTGAACATAAGCCCGTACAAAATGAAAAAAAAAAAAAAAAAAATTATAACCAGAACGTGCACAATAAAATCACGAAGGTACAGCAAAGAGAATAAAAAAAGAGGTCGTGCACTTTTTTCTCTCTATATGTTTTTTTTTGTCTTCTTTGTCCCTTTTTCCCCGCGACGCCCTTTTGACAATCTCTCACGTTATATAAAAAAAAAATACTGAGGATTAAAAGGGCTCGAAACGTGAAAAATTTTCGTTCCTGATCAAAGCATGTCCCGTCCTTTCTTGTGTTAATAATCGATAAATAGACGCGGCACACGTACTTTGTGATATTACGAACCCGCGTATTCAACCTCTGGTCACGTTTCTCTTACGCACGGTCTGTGCACGCTCCGACGCGTGTCCCTTCCAGTAAATCTCTCACGCGATATCCCGCCACAAGCATTACATGCGACGTAAAAAAAGAGAACAACCTTTTCCTCGTTCATCTTTTCCTTAAATATAAAAATGTTACTTATACGAGGATGCGGATCTTTCGCGTCTTGAACGAATATATTCAGATTCAATTTTACAAACTCGTTCGTTTAGAGAAACGCCGGAAACATATTTAGTAAATTTTACACGAAAATTGTTTATTAAATATTTGATAATAATGAAGAAATAGTAAAAAGTGTATTATTACAAAATGAGTCAAGATTTCAGTAATCAAGTAAATTTATACAAAATTTGACGTCAAAGAGTATTTGATACAAATTTACATCAAGAATATGAGTGCGTAAGATTTGACTTAAATTAGAAGCAGCGTTACGAAAACAGTATGAAATTTATTTTGATGACGTTTGAAATATTTTTTTTCGTAATTTCCAATCATTCGCATGAATTTTTTATGATTGGAGTACAAAACGAAATTTCGTTACAATTTTTAATCTTCCAAATGTAACGTTGCGAAAGACGAATAAGAGATTCAAATATAATTGCATTACATAAATTTACGTAAATGCAGAAAAATAAAGAAGATATTTTTAAACCACTTAAATTTTTCTAAAAAAAGTTCAAAATTTCTTAAAATTAGCTTTTTTTTAATTTACCCTGTTCCCTATCCCGTACCACAACAACTTTTTAAAATGAAAAACAAAAAGGTAAATTTCTATAATTTTGATGTGGTTATAAATTGTTTAGGAAGAGAGTGAACGATCAATCTTCAAAATTGGAGGCCGGAAAATGAGTTCAAGTCTATTTTAAAAAGATACTTTGGGACGATTGATTTTATTTGGGGCCAGATTAATGGCAAGCAGCTGAACGCAATTGTCAAATCTTTGAATCAGAGAAACAAAGAGAAATAGAAGAGAGGAGAATCGTTGAGTTTCTCGAGGCGCGATAATTATCTCGGTAACCTCTTGTTAAAAAGTTTGTCTCGTGTCGAAGCTTGCGGCGCGCATTTACATTATCCGTGACACAAAAATGCCGGAGGCGTCGATCAGTGTAACAACGTTGCACAATTATAGAAATAAACGAGCCAAGAGAGTTTATCTCGACTTTGACGATTATTGCGACAAGCAAAATTATAATACGACAAAAAAAAGAACAATTTTTCCCTCTTTTTTTTGTCACGATTGACGATTTTTCAAAACTTTCTTTCAATCAAAACCATTCAATCGGCTTGAAAAAATGTTTCGTCACAAATTTCTCTTTTCTTCTCGGAGAATTAAGAACGCGATTGAGTAATGTTTTCCAAGTAAAAGAAATTATTTTTATTTCTTGTGGTCACGTGTGCGAGAGAAAATGATTAATTTTCTTTTTTTTCCTCTTCATAAAATCGACAATTGTCAGAAAGTCTCCATTTCACTTCGACATAGGCTTTTATTTTTTTTTTCGCTATCACATGGCTCGAGTGATGTCAAGGCTGAATGGATTCCCTTGTCGAGTTCTAATAAGGTGGCGTCATTTATTTGTCCAGTCCCGGCGTGCGAATGTGAACGCCAGTATACACGTGCCCGTGACACTTCAATTCAAACAGTCAAGAATGCACTCCCAAGTTCGAACAAATTTATAAAGTATTATTTAGTTGATCACATATAATATTTTTTATCTATCGAGTATCGAGTCTAAAGAAAATTCATAAAATATAGTTCATCGATTTTGATTTTTTTCGAACATTGGGATATATTTGAATTTCTTATCGTCGTCGAGATTTAAATTAAAAAACTAATATACTTTTTTTCCTGGCATGCTCCTTAATATTTTTCATGATTTTTTATTCGTTAAATTCATTAGATTTATTTAAAGCTTACATTTTTTAAAAGAACACAAAAAAGTTATGAAAAATCGTATTACTTTAAACTGCATAAAAAACGATTCGTAAATTTATTTACTTTTTCAATTTCTCGCAGGAAGGAAAAAGTTCAAAATATGTGGTATCTTGCATCTGGGATCCTGGAATCGTATTTTCTCTTAAAAAATGTGTCGACGAATATATCCTGAGGAAAATCTCGGATAACTCTGTGGTCGGATTTCGTCTTGGTGAATTCATCCTTGCCCCGAAGGTCGTAATATCCGTAGAGAATCCCGTAGACAAAATCCCAGGGGAGATCATGCGACAGCTGCGAATTTTTAATTCTCCGTCACGCGGTTTCTTATTTCGATAAAATCAATAATATTTACTCCCAGAGTAAAAAAATCATAGACCAATTAGTTACAGCTCAAATTTTAATAAAAAATTCAACGATTGATCAAACAATTTACAGTATAAAATAAAAGAGTAATTAAACGCAGAAAATTAAACGTATAGACGAATGCAGTAGAAAAAAATTGTAGGCGTTATAAAAATGAATGCGGGTCGAGGCGTTGGAATCAATTGATCACGAAAGTTCGTTTATGCGGCTTAAAGAGAGATAGTTTTTTATTTCACCCCCATAAAATTATCATAAATTCTGGGATTCGAAGCGGGGGTCGGCGAGAAAAGAGATTTTTCCTCGGAGATTTTTCGTTAAAGCGGGCGGAAGTTTGAATTGTTGTTTTATTACTTTGGGATTGCAGCGGAAAGTTCCCCTTTTCTGTCTGTCCGTGAGTCACCCTCTCGTATGCGCGACGAGACGGGAAGCCGTTTTGGCGATCGCGCTTTCAGTTCGGTCCGAAGGAAACGAATTTCAAGGTTTCTTCCCTCGAAATAAGTTTAAAAAATGAAAAAAAAAAAAAAATAAAGTAAAGAGCGTAAACGAGATCGAAATGTTGTTGTGGTAACGTCGAGTATTGCCTTCTTCAGAATCCTTCGAGAAAAGGTCGCCTGCTTTTGTGTATATCTAAATAATACCGAGTCTATAATTAAATGTCGAAGGTTTTTAGTTGTTAAAACTCTGAATGCCGCACACCCTGCCACTATTTTCGTTCCACGTTTCTTCTTCTTCTCTCACAATTCCTTTTCGCTTTTCTCATTCTCGCACTTTAACACATTTGTAAACATTTGAGTCAAGATTTTTCAGAATTCTGAATCAACAGCCGTCACTTTCGTCTGCGATTTTTTAAGAATTGAAATAAAAATGGATACCAAAATTGTAGATAAAGAAATTAATTTTGAAAAAATTGTCAGTTTTTTTTATATCTCTAACTCAATATGAATAAAAAACGAATGAAAGAAGAACAATAATGTACAGGGAGAAATAAGGTTTGCTGATAAAAAACGGATGGCGGCACATAGAAAGTATAATGGAATTCGAAGAGATGCAATTTGAGACGAGGAGACACGAAATTGAAGAGGGAGAGAGTAAAAGATTGTTTCCGAACGAACGGCGGGGGAGACACGCTCGGTGAATTACCCGTTCGGACGCTCAACACCGGACGCCTAGGAATGTCAAGAAGTCTCCATCGTGTACACTTCGTATAAAAGACTACATTCGAAATTCTATGCCCAACTTTCATTGTGTAATCCGGAAAAAACAGATCAGAAGCAATGATCTTACGAA
Organism: Cremastinae sp. B BG-2022a; assembly: GCA_030522605.1. Classification (NCBI taxonomy): domain Eukaryota; kingdom Metazoa; phylum Arthropoda; class Insecta; order Hymenoptera; family Ichneumonidae; species Cremastinae sp. B BG-2022a. The sequence goes on along the minus strand of JAPYYX010000648.1, from coordinate 36,272 downwards.
TCTTTTTTAACCAAGACCCATGCAAACAACATAAATGGAAAATAAACAAAAAATATACAAAATAGATACAAGAGAACGAAAATAAATTCAAAATGAATTCTCCAAAAATTAAACTAATTCTCAATAAATTCTTAATAAATTCACTTAAATAAGTTTTAAAAATGTTAATGCACAAACAAAATTAGAGATAAAAAAGTTTATAAATTAATCTTCAAAAGACATGAGTCCAAGATACGAATTTTCTCCCTAAATTTGGATAAAATATTCGAATGAGTCAATTCCTTGTGGAATTCCCGCGAGATGGTTCACTTGAAAGTAAACAAGATCGCAATGAATCAGAAGAAAAATTGGATCGATGCGTAGGAACGAGACAGAAGGATGCACAAAAAAATGAAGCTGGAAATTCCCTTCGGCGCCAGTCAGACTCCCCGCGCTCTAGAAAAACCAACGACTATGGTCTCTCGCTGCCTAAGCGTTCTCGGATGACCGAGGAACGGTGATTTTCTCGTCAATTTTAATAAAAATAGCACAACGATAAAAAACAGTGGGATAAAAAAATAAATAACACGTTTATCGATATAAAAGTAGCGGAAAAAGATTAAAAAGACGTCAAAAAAGAATATCAACCGCATCAGCAGCTAGCTGAAATGTGTTAGCAAAAATTGAAATCGATCCCTGTTGTGTCTTTCTCTGAAAAAGAGTAAACATGAAAAGAAAAGAAAATGCTTTCGTGTCCATGTCTAGACAAGATATTCTTTCTGCTCGTTTTACTTTCATCGATATATTTAAATTTCGCGAAATAAAAACTTTGATGCAAAATACAAAATTATGAACGTAGCGACAAAGGAACTCTCTTCGAGGATTCGATCATCGGTCGTGTCAACGAAAGACGAGAATTACGTGACGGATGAGGAAAGCGTGACCGGAGGAGAATGAACCGCTAGATTTTCTTTGTTCTCGTCTTTTTTCCACCTTTTTTGTCAAGTTTTTGTTTCCTTATGCACGATTTTTACCGGAGGAAGCTCCGATCTCTTTCTTTTTATCTTCTCAGCTTGCGTCTCGTCTTTTCCGACTTTTGTCTATCCCCGAAGCACCCGGAGAGAAGAAAAAGGGTGCTCTCGTCTCGAGAATTGCGAAGCGAGCGAATACAACGGCGAGTAAGGGCGGAGTATGTGTACACGAAAGAGTGAAAAAGCCCAAGTGCGTGGAAGAGGCAAAATCGTTGACTAGTTTTTTGCGGCTACCATCCCAGACGACTTAACTATATTCTTGTCTTTCTCCTTACGTCATCTGTGAGGAAGCGCGACGAAACTCTTCCGCCTACGTCATCAGCGAGACACTTTTTTTCATTCTCAAGTATACTAAAATCTTCAGTCTGACGATTCAGAAAATCACCGGTAACAACGGTATTCAGAATTTTCGCCAAAATTTGTTCCCATCAGCAGTTTCCTTCACCATTCATCAGTATATGAAACTTCACTTGAAACAATTTTTAGTTAATTTTTGTGTAAAAAATGAATGAAATATAAATTCGAAATAAAAAGTAAAGTAAAATAATTTAAAAAATGATTCCGTCTCATGAACTAAAAATAAACACGTTTCAAGCTAAAAACTTTCTGCTTTTACCAAAAGTTTCATTCAGCAGTAATCGGAGAATAATTTCGCTCGAAATTATTTTTAATCTTTGTCTAAAAAATACATCAAATATAATTCCAGAAAAAGCAGATAAAATAATACAAAACGTTTCTGTCTGATGAACTGCAATAAAAAATCTTCCGGGTTTATGGAAAAAACGACGAAAGAAGCGAAGAGTAATATGTTTTCACAGTGATTTGTTGAGAAAGTGCGCGATCATAATTTTAAACGAGTTTAAAAATATAAAAGAGAGAGACAAAAAAGTTGATAAAATACTTGTCAAGCTTTCGTACGATCGTGGTGCAGCAGAGGATAAATAAAAGCCTATATAGTGATTTATTTTATCTCGCAAGTGCACCAAAGAGAGTTATCGAAGAATTGGAAAGATAATAGAGACGAGAGAAATAAAAATGAATGGAAATCATTTAAAAAGTCTATGACTCAGTGGGTTTGTAGGTCGCTCTCCTGAAAGGAGACGTCTCGTCTCTCTGTCTTCTCTTCTCTTCCTTTTATTCATTATTTCTCCTTCGCGTCTCTACTTTCACTCCGAACTCGAGAAACACTCTCTCTCTGTATATCCTCGTGGTTACTTCGATGATGCACTGGCATCTTATCCCTCTTTGTTTTTTTCTAAACGATAATCAATGTTCATAAATCAGATTAATAGCTGTGAGCTTCAACTGATCGGAGCATGAAAATCATTTGCTGGAGGAAACAAAGCATAAACGGGGGACCTCATTTTTTCCCTGAAAATAAATCTCGACGGGTTCGACTATAAAAATCGACTACTCGATTTTTGTTTCGAAAACCGATTTTAAAAATAAGGAAAGTTTTTCTTTGTTTGAAGATTCGACGATGGATTAAATTAAGATAAACGTGTTCTCGATCGACTTCAGAAATGAGCTTCGTTAATCCCTTTACACCGATGAGGAGAAAAAAATAGTTAAACTGGACACTATTGATAGGTGGATTGTGTTTTGTTAATTCAAGTCTTTTGCTGAATTCATTTATTTAAATTAAGAAAATGAATTTTTAATTATTTACGATTGTGTCGAATAACATTAATTCATCGTAAAGTAACCATTTTTTTATAAACACATATAAGAAGCGAGAAATTCACGAAATATGAGTATACACTGCTAATTTCGTAAATCAGAATGTCACAGCAAAAACGACGAGGATTTCTTTAAAAAGGATTTACTTCTCGAAAAAAAGGCGATGCGCCTCTTTTAAGAGATCCTTTTTGTTATCTCCTGAGGCTCAGACTGCAGCACGTACGGAAGCGACAGTGTGGAAAAGCATGCGCTTCTTTCACTTTCTTTCGCTTTCCTGATGTCACGAGGCAAAGTTAATCTGTGAATTTGTAAACGCTAAGCACGACATTCACAGTTTTCGAAATTATTTCAATTTTACTTTCGTTACTTTTTGGTGTATTTCATGTTACATATAATATAAAATAATAATTATCATTTTCTATCTATAAAATAATTATTGAGTAAAAAAAAGTAACAAACATTTTAAATACACGTGACGGAATACACGCTTATAAAAAAAAACTTTTCAGATTACATCAAAGCTAAAAAAATAATTTTTTAATTAAAAATAAATAAAATTCAACCTCAACTGAAATTCGTAGTGGTAATATTTATTTGAATAATGATGCGGTTTTTTTTCAACAAAAATTATATGTGTACTTCCATTTTTTATTTCACAGTTCGATACTTTTTGATGATTCTGTACAAGAAACGAATATATTGAATTCATGAAATAAACATACAAAACCGTCACATTGTCGATTCTATTGAAACTCGAACATACATATAATTTCACGATAGATAAACCGTTCGACGAATCTATCTCGCGTGCACGAGCTCCGAGCAGGAAATCACGTGTAAAAGCTTTTCGTCTTTCATGAGCGTGCAAACAATTTCTTTTTTTCAAGTTCACAGAACGACATAAAAATCCATGTTCCCGCGTATGTTTGCATTTCCAATATGTGTTCAAACGCATGCAAAACATATCGAAGCGAATGGAAAATGTATGCAAGAGAAATCACAAATTTTCAACCCCAATCGTGAGTGCCGGCAAAACGAGAGAGAATAAAAAATTATAGGTTGATGCGTTCCGCGAACTGCAAAAAATAAATTATGAAAAGATAAAAACTGACAGTTGGAAAAAGCGAGATCTGAGAAAATGTTTCTAGCATCAGCAAGAATAAAGAACAGCACGAAAGTGAATATGAGACTCTTTATTTCTTTGCCACGTTATTGTCGAAGATTGAAGTATCTCGGTTGTTGTCGCGTTCGAGGATGATTCATTGGATTTTGAGTTCATTGGAACGAAAGTCGTGGTGTAAGAACGATTAGGAAATTTTTGCTGACAGTGAGAACATCGAATATGACGACAAAAAAAAAGATAAATGATTCTCGTTAGAAATGTTTGTATGCAAAAAATTATAAAAGTGAACTGCAATTATAGAAAAAATTGCTGACAAGACAGGCTCGTTTCACCTGGAGACATTTTCTGCAGCGGTAAAGAAAAGGGACTTGAAAAGTGCTCCTTGTCTCGCAATCATCGATGCGGAAATCGTAATTTCAGGCAACTACTGCGAGGCGTCAGAGAAATAGCAAATATATCTGCCCTGTGTATAAATACTATATATTTGTACAATTATACGCGTATCTTGTGTCTAGAAACTGAGAACGTACTTCCTGGTATTTGAACTTGAACTTGACTACGTGCGAAGCCAAGGCCTAGAATCATCGTTCTTCGATTCGTATCGAGAAATACCGCGGAAAAGATTTCTGCGAACTCAGGTAAACTATAAATCTCCGATGAACAATTAAAATTTAGATGTTAGATAAAATTCAACTAAATTTGAATACATTATTTATTAATAAATTACGTTCATTATCATAATGGTGGAAACATTTTCAACAAAAATGAAATACGTATAGAATTGTTTTTCGATTCGTGTCGAAAAATCCATGTCGAAATAAAGACTAAATAAATATATAAATAAATAAGACTCGAAATAAACTATAAATCTTCGATGAACAATTAAAATGTAGATGTTGGTTAAAATTTAACTATATTTAAATACATTATTTATATCAATAAATTACGTCCATTATCATAATGGTGAAAACGTAACATTTTTAACAAAAATGAATAATATGTAGAATTGTTTTTCGATTCGTGTGGAGAAATCCATGTCGAAATAAAGATTTGCGAGCTTTGGTGAAAAATATATGAATCTTAATTAAGAATTAAAATTTAATTGTTTAATAAATTTTGAATGTATCATACGTTTATAACTAAATGTAAGTTGTCATCATAGTAATAAAAACGTGAAATTCTTGTGAGTATAAAGAGTTATAAAAAATATGAAAAATGACTTGTAAACGATGATTAATGTAAAACGAAAACAGAAAAATAATAATTCTCCTATTAACTTTTCTTTAAAACATTCTCCACTAAAAGGTATTTCAATTTCGCATCGTATTTCAAACGAGATTTACTTCTCTTAACTGAAAAACATATTAACGATTATTTATTTTCTTGCGGGATGATAATAATTTTCGTTTTCACTCTCGATTTTATTTTTCTCAAGACTCTACCGTCATTATTCAAATTTTTTGGTTCTCGCCATTATTAAAATTGTAGAGATTCCTAACTTGGAGGAAAAGGAAATAAGGGAAGGAGAAATAATAGACGAGGGACCGCGATTATTTTGAAAAAAAAATGCGGAAAGGCAGTTTGCCGAACATCATGTTTATACCTTCTTTCTGACCAACATCTTTTGTGCAGTCGTTGCTGTATTACCGCCTTTCACCGTTCCTTTGTTATCTGACCTTTGCTGGAGCACGAGACAGCTTCAGTATATAAACACACACGAGAAAAAGAAATCACGTCGTATCTCTCTTTCTCACCTCTTATTTTACTACGAATTTGAATTATTAGACTCTCGAATAAATCGATACCCTTTTCACTTTCAAATACAAAGCGATAGAACCTTCACTCTCCATTTCTATACTGAATAAATCATTATTCTTTTCTAGTTCTATTTCCATCTAATTTAATTTTTTTTTCCTTTTATTTGGTGATTTCTTTTTGAAAGATATCCTTCTTCTTCAAATACAGGAAAGTTCATTTTCATCTTTCTTTGCAAGAACTTTCAAAATATATTTTTGAGCAAAAATTTCAAAGGTAAAAATGAAAAATATTATTAGATTTTGATAAAAATAAAATCATGTTTGCAATAATGTTAAAATATAATTTTTCGCAGGGTTCGTAAGAAATTCATTTTTATAGATCAGTGTGAATAATCAATAAATATCAAAAGCTTACTTATTCATTTTGCATTAAAAATCTTTCTAACAAGTAATTAAAAATTAAATATACATTAGGTCTGTAATAATATGCGTGATGAAAAATATTGGAGAACAAGTATGTTGCAAATATTTATTCTGAATAACACATGGAGCATTCATTTTCGTGAGAAAACATTGTAGATAAAAAATCGGTTAATCGATTCGATAAAACACAAGAGTACGGAGAAATATCGAGCGAAGCGACGTCGAGACGTTTTGAGCGTTCCCCTCGCGACTTCCGTCAAATCGCGCACAGAGAAATTCCCCTTTTCGTTCTCTTTGCCGAGAGAGTCGTGGCCTCGCCACGCATCAATCTCTATCTCGCTTGCTCTCGAGTACATTTCTGATTTCTACTCGTTTCTCGTTCACAGTCGTTTTATCCCTTTGTTGAATCGTCTATATATCCATCCATCTGTCTCTCTTTCTCTCTTTGTTTATACGCTTGCGGATAACGCTTCGCTTTACCAGCCCTTTCTCGCTTCCCTCTGAAACTTTGCTTAATTGAACCCTCGCCCGCGATCCCTCGTACGCCGAAACCGTCCAGTCGACAACGAACCCTCTTCCCGATTATCGACCGGTCCCTCTTCCACCCACGCCAAGAAACCCGAAAAAATCATATCACTGCGCCTACCGCGCGATAACTTTCCTACCAATGTCAAAAACCACTCCCAAAAATCGAACAAATTACTCCACATCTAACAATGAGCGCGATAAATTTTGTTCATTTTTATTATTATTGTTGTTAACAGTCGTGAAATTCATTACAAAATGTGAGGAGAAATAAAAGTAAAAGTATTTTTTTCGTGTCTGATTACATGAAGATTAAGAGAATTTCACGCGATCATTCGATATATGTTTATTCGACCAAGAAATTTAGATTCTAATATCATCAAATTCAGAAATGTCATGTTCGTTAAAAATTGTAAAGTTTAAATCGTACATTCATTTTCAGGATCTCTTTCAAGTCGTTTCCAAAACAGTTCTCGAAAGATTTTCAACAGAAGTGATAAAAAATTTTAATTAATGATAAATGTCATTTTTTATTGTTGATTTATGCAATTCATCTTTTATTGCATTCAAAAATTCTATCTACGTATATGTTGATCTACAAAGTTAGAAAATATGACCAACTGTTCTAATATGTATTATGCTGCTGCGCTAAATTAAAAAATCTAAATAAAAAAAGCTTCTTATATTTTATTATTCGAAATTTTTATGAGGATTAAAAAAACACACATTTCGATTTCACTTTTTGAACCACTTCGACGTTACTCATTTCTTAATTCACGGAATTTTTTTGAATGTTGATTGCTAATTGAACTTTTATCTTAAAAAAGGCTAAGAATCTTGCAGGTCTTGCAATGTTCGGGAATAAAATTTTTGTTAAAATAAAACTCTTTTTTTATTATAAATGTCTTTTGTTATATAATTACCGGAGGTTGATAATTACTGTAATAGATAAATAAAAAATTATACTCTTTTTACGCCAAATGCATATTTGATCTATTGTTAGCCCGTGAAATGGAAAAGCACACACTCGTCTGCTAAATATCCGACTGCAGAAAACTTTTCGGCAAGCCTGAAAATTTTGAAAAGCCTCGACACTGCAAACTTTTGAATATTAAAACGAATTCCATCCAGGAGTCTGTTTGCACGAATATATTTCTCCGAAGTTCCATTTTAAAAAATAGTTTTCCCACGAGATGAAGCATTTTCTCTTCTTTGCCATTGAGTTTTCGTGTTTTCGTATTCCGAATACGACTCGACGTTGATAAAAAAAATTAAAATTTTTCAAACATCCGACTAAGCCGCAAAAAAAAAACTTTTATTCGAATACGATTTTGAAATTACTTGAAAAAATAAAGAATTTGAAGAAAAAAAGTTAACAAGTATTTTTTTATTAATTTTTGCACGATTTCATGAATCGTTTTTCATCAATGTGGCAAATTTTCGTATAAACATTCAATAACTTGACATGACACAATTCCATCAGGCAATTTTCTCATTGTTTTGAAAATATCTTCTATACGTTCTCAGTGCTTTTTGATATGTATGCCAGTTTTATCGAACAACTTGCATCGATATTTCCACACACTTTAAAACCAAAGACTTTTTCAATTGTCTTGCTGATATTGTGGATGAAATCGCTGCTCTGGTTCTCATTCTTTTATTCACTGTCGAACACAATCGTACATTATAACAGAATGCACGTAAAATAATGAGTAAAATGTTGATATAAAACGGGAAATAGAGTGAAAACTGTTTTAGTGGGATAAATCTGGATATCTGGGACCTTCATTAAGGAGGTTTCTGTCGCTTCATGCTAGTCAAATCAGTAACTGTTTTTTCGCGTTTTCAAATGGAACTGAATTGAACATATTCACATATTCGATAAATCTTTTCAATTTGAAAAATGATTTTTTCATTTTCAACATTTCCATATTACACAAAATGAACAAAAAAATTATTTTATAGTGTTAATTTGATTCATTTTCTTGTGTCAATTAGTATGGAGTCACGTGAAATGTCAACGAAATGGTACTTTTATGAGTGAATAATTCTCTCAGAACTTCGATAATTTTTTATGATGTGGGAATCTTAATCCTTACAGTCCAAGGAATCCGTGATTTTTTTCAGATTGCCGAAAAGTTCAATCTAAATACATTTTTTCTTTACTTGACGAAAGTATGGTAACCATTTCTCAAAAGACTCTATAGCTTTTTCCAGTTTTTATACAATTTGAGACAAGTTCATTCTCACTTGTTCAGTCGGTAATGCCACATCAAATTTCGCTCTAGAGCAGCTGACATTATATTCTTTATCGTCAGAAAAATTCCATTGCTAAAGTTCATTTTGATAATTATGACGATATACCTCCTTAAATGGGAAACCTCTATATAAGTAGAATAAAAAATCTGGTCCCTTGAGATCCCACTTGTCCAGGTTTCACTGTACGACACGAAGGAGGAAAACACACCAGAAGAGCCAATTCAATAAATAATCAATTAAATAAACAAATAAATAGTTAAATAAGTACGTAAATGAATCTATCATGTCCCGTACGACACCCTGTATAGATTTTCTCGTACTTTTTCGCCTCGTTAACTCGTTCTCTATTCCAAAGAAGACGCGAGTCCGCGTACGCCCGGCTTTATATTCGCGGATGAATCATCGCCAAAAACTCTTCGCTCCTATACATGCGATCCGAGGAGATCCGCTATGCGTAATGTACACAGAGGACACACTCGGGTACGCCTTTTGGCGAGACGAGACGAACACGAAAAACAAAATAGAGTGACAACTGTCAGAAAACGAGTAAAAAAAACATTATCGCTGACTGCGGACGCGATAAGGAACTGCGCCAAAAGTAAAAGCAATAAATATTTTCTTTTTGAAAGGAAATAAGTAATCAATTATCTCTTATCGATAAATTAAAATAATCGCGAAAAAAATGAGCTTTTGTGATTTTTTTGTCATTTTTTCACGTCTCATCCCAATGCGAATATCGTACATCGTTGTATTCTCGTGAAAAATGAAATAAATATTTTATAATTTCGATTTTTGTTTTTTTTTGTTATATATTGATGAATTGATATGCAGAGGATAGTGTAATAGTTCAATGGACTTTATTTTTCTTTGAAATATTCATAGCAACACGATGCAAGTTTGATGTCGCAGGTGTAATCGTCGCAGGTGTATCCACCTTCATGTAAGTGTGATTCTTTTTTTTATTACAGAGCGTATAGTCTTCGTCCGGAGTCGTTGTACTCCCTCGTATGACTATCATGCATGTAGCACACGGTATTATTAATTTTGTCGCGTATGCGCCCTTCCTCTATGTCGCTTGAAATTTATGTACCAGAGCGATCGCTGATTCAAACACTTTTTTCAATATTCGACCTATTCATAGTCTCTTCATATATTTTTATTTCAAAACCGAACGGCGGAACGTTTCACTGAAATGTTTTCTCATTAATTTTTTTAACCCTAGTTCCAATTACATTTAAAATTAAAATTTAGCTTATACCTAGAGAATTTGAAAAAATCTGTATAAGATTTCTTATCAATGAATTTATAATTTTATATAGATAGTAATTAATCTTCATTCATATTTCAGTATTCAGTTACGTTTTACTGTCTCTTGCAGGATATCAAGAGTTAGATATCAAGAGTTTTCGTTTTGCATTTTAATTCAAAGCGAAACAAAAACAAAAAAACACAGATTAAAAATCGAAGTAAGTCACAGAGATTGATTTCGACTTCAACTCTATATAAAAGATTGTACATATTGATCCTCGATTGCTTCGTTTTTATTCATTGAATCAAAAGCAAAAGTAAAAACTCAAAAATCTCATTTTAATTGTCCAATTCGCAATTCAAAATTCAATGATGAAATAAATTCTAAAATTACTTAACACTTTTTTTGAAATAATTCTCCACATCCATATTTAATTTTTAACAGCAATATTTAAACGTCCATCATGTAATTTTTTAATCATGTCCAATAACTGTTCCGAAGATATGTCCATTTGAATCAAGTTTCTCGTGTCGAAAGATCCTCGTTCGAGAGCTCATAGATTTTTTTGTGTCTGGCAGGATGAACTCGTCAAAATTCTTTTTAATGGAAAGTAGGAAAAAAGCGGTATATGCAGGAGGAATAAAACGACACGAGGAATATACGTGCAAGACACTTTACTTGACGTATAACTTGATTCTAGACGGGAAACCGGAAGTGGCCGTCGACTTCGCGACTTCGAGGGGAGAGGAAGTACGTGAAAAGAGGAGAGAGAGAGAGAGAGAGAATGAGAGAGCTTATCTCGATTCTCGTTCGAACGCGAATATACGTACATCACAGCTCTTGGCACTGCACGGACGTTTTCTTTCTTTTTTCTCATCGCATATATTGTTGCTCATCATCCTCCCAGTATGCCGGCTAACTGTGTATATTGCACTATAACATAGAGCACGTTGGAAGCTTGCCAGTACGGCTGAACGTGGTTAACGAACTCCGGAATCAAATCGATACAGGTATAAGACTGATTTCCATGGATGCAAGCATCGAGATATAAAAATAAATACGGAGTATATTATATTTCTCTTTTCCCTCTTCAATCTTGAATTTTGGAGGTTTCAATATATCAGTCAGCGTTTTCGTTGTCAGCAGAAAATTCACGGAGTTTGCATTTCGATTCGTCAAAATCACTTTTAGATTCATCATACTAAAATTAATAGTCGTAATATAGCAAAAGTTGTTAATGATTACGAAGGATACATTTTTTTCAAATAATTTAATTTTAAAAGAAATTAACTTGTCACTCATATTTAAAATGTAGAATCCCGAATATTTGTTATTTTGGATTAGACTTGATGTACTCGAATAAAAAACAAACGTATTGTATTGTAAGCTCTTTATTCCCGTAAACGGGTTTTCAAGGGGTAACAATCGTTTTTCTAAATTTTTACCAAAAATAATTATTTATATTGAACAATAAGCATTTATATGTAAAAGAATAAAATGAAGTCATCAGATAATAAGTAAATGAAAATTCAAGTATTACAGTACACGAGAATCGAATGTGCGAAAAGATTGATGAGAATGCCTTATACGAGAAAAATATCCGTATCGAGTCAATATTTTGTTTCTCTCTCGAGTATCTCTTAACCGTAAAACTGACTCATCATCGATCGAGAAATTTTCCAAGCAATGCCACTTTGGTATTTTCAGACTCTTCTCAGCAGAAAATGATAACGAAAAAACTTTCACTGTTCAAAGTTTTCGTCACGTGTGAAATTATAAAAAAAAATAACCCGAATGTAAAAATTAAACGAATTATTGAAATTATTGACAAATTAAAATAATTTTTACACAAAATTGAAAAGCTCACGAGTGAATTGTATCAGGAAACTTTTATCTCTCCTCAAAAACAAAAAGTTTATTTCGACATGATTCCAAATTTTTGGTTGTAAGCAAAAAATAAATAAAAATTTCAGAGCTCGACTAATTCGAGTACTTTTTACACATCTCCGAAAAAAAGCTATAGCTTGATGGCAGATGCGGTATTTAATCGCTAAAGCGTAAAATGTACTCCGAATCGTTTTGACGAAAGTCAAGACACTCGAGAAATCATCCGAGCTTAAAAGTCGTAACCACAAATTTGCATATACATCGATATTTCATCAATGTCAGTCGAGAGAACCAAAAAGACGAAGCACCTGTTTGCACTGTACAATATTTTTTCTCAAAAGCATGTAAGCCTTTGTCAAAAAAAAAAATTAATAAGTAAATAAAAAAAATTCGTCTGGAAATTCGAGCGATCAGCGTTTTTTTTTTCTTCAAACATTTTTTCCGCTTCGTCTGCGAGAATCAACGAGGTGAGTAAATTGTACGTGTAGAGAAATTTGGGGACCACCGAGTAGATTCCATGCGGATAGGGACGCAAAAGAGAGTGAGAAGGAAAAAAATGTCTTTCCACGCGCGTTGACACAGGTTCGAAAAGACAGAAAAGACAAGACAGAGAGGAGAGAGAGAGAGAAAAAGGGGAAAAGTTCGTCTCCCTTTTTCTCTTGTCTTGTTTTTTCTCACTTAACATGTCGTATAAATACAAGCGGTGTATAGAAAATTCTCGCGCGATTCGTGAGGAGAGCACTCGGTCGCAGTTTCGAGACGACAAACAAGGAAAAAAGAAGAAAAAAAGGGAGCCACGAAGCAAGAGGCAGCAGATGGCGACCACGAATACGCGCGAGCAAACCCCGACTGCGAGTACTTTTATACGCGCTTGGTATATAATGCTTTTGAAAGTGAGCGAACGTTACTTTTTTTTTTCATCGCTGCCGGTGCGCGTTTACCCCCAGGATCGACGAAATTTCGAGCCGATATAACCTCTACACTGTTCGTGTCGCTTCGAGTGCTCGCGTTTTGCACTTGTATTCTGTTCTCTCGAAATTTATTTCCCCACGATCGAAGAACGTCTTTTCGAGTGTTTATTTCAAAATTTCAATTCCGGAAAAAAATGTATCGCATCGAATACTTTAAACGTGTCATGTACAATACAATTTGTAAAATTACGTGAAAAATGTTCGAAGTTTATTTCCTGCTATAAAAATTTGGAAGCATTAAATAACGTTATTAAAATTTGAGTGTTGTTTGCAAAAAAAAAATTTACTGCGATTACTGATTGATTACCACTTGTGGGAGTAACGACCAATCACGAGCCAACTCTACACACAAAAATTAATCATTTGAAATTACGACGAAGAAATTTTGTCTGAATTGATATTATAAAAAAATTTCATGAGCACCCGGCAAATTTGTACACATGACGCATGAGGTTTCAGAATGAATTGAATATTGATGTAGTTAAATTATTTAAAAAAATATCATTCAGAATCGATTATCAATTAGAAAGATTCGAATATATTACGAACACGAGGTCAACAAAGATTCAAAAGTACCTTTGGAAATGTGCATTCAACTGAGTTAAATTTCTATTTCGAGGAATCAAAGAATTTCTCAGAATTTTCACAGTACAACAAACACACGATGCAAAGTTCATAACGATTTGTTTACTCAACGTTTCCTGATTGTACCTCAAGCATGAACATTTAAAACGTTAAAAATTGTTTAAAAAAAACATCGACCAGTGCCAATTCTATTAAACCTTTTCCCAAAAGTTCGTTGCACTTTCGATCGTTGGATTTTGACAAAAAAAACAGATACATTTTCGAGTACATGTAAAAAATTGACTAATCGAACAAGTTTCTTCCAGAATTTGTACATTGCAAAATTTACATTTTTACTTACTCGAATCGAGTTTTGGTAATCTATCGATCCGCTCACGATCTCTAACGTCTTTTTTGGAAGCAGGTTTCCCACGTGACTGCAGTATCCGGTGTATATTTGTACATACGTATATACACAACCATAGACACACTAGCTCGCTCGAAGTTCGGATATAACCGGTCGCACAGCGCGTAACACTTCTATAAATTCGTTGATAACTTGAAAGTTCCGCAGTTTAATTCCGATAGCACGCTTTATTGATCACTCGGCACCACTCTTTTTTGTAATAACACTATTTTCACGCGTAAGACGCTAATGTACGATTTTATTTTATTCAAAGATCTTATAAGGTGTATAAATAGATAGACGATTATACCTAAAAACACGGGGGTCTGTGTATTGGAGCGTCAAAACTTGCAGGACGCTCGCACAGCTCGGCAGTCACGGCTCAACTGAATAACTGGCACACACCGGACGCGAGTGCCGCGCGATCTCGAACGGTCACCAGACGGCGCTGGTGTAGATCTTCCAGTCAAAACGCACATTTCAAACCGTCGCTCAAAATAAAATTTTGTTTCGATTTTATTGTCCCGGTACGATCTTGAATGTTCAATATAATAAGATCACCAAATTAAGAAAATAAAAACCATATATGCAACCTTATTGTTATTTTATCGAAAACAACGGAACAAAATCTTTTTTAATCCACTCGATGGAGTAAAAGCCCCGAAATTCGGATAGGTTGTCCTAACGTCACCCTGTTCAGTTTCATATTTATACTAATTATAACATAGTTAGTTAGATTTCCTTTCGTACAACTTTTAGTTTTAATCACGAGATGGCCATTCCATTCGGAACCGTCTATGCCATGGTTCATTCCAGTGTTTTTCCATTTTTCCTTCTAATTCCCCGCTATCGCATTCGCACATGTTTGCACATGGGCACGGGAAAACTGCAGAAAACCCGTGCCGATACATTCGGTGACGTCCTTTCTGGATTTTCCGAAGTTATCAAAACTCGAAAAACCCAGAAAAAACCACCTCCCGCTCAGCGCTGACCCGATAGCCGATGAAAATGAAGCGGTCACCCATCCAAGTATCGACCGCGCCTAATGCAGCTTAACTTGTGGGACCGCCGAAACTCGACATCGACCACGGGTCCACGACTGTCGGTTACTAATTATAATATAATAAAGTCAAATGCGTCGATTAATTATTACAGCAAACTTTTATTTTCCAAAGGATAACCATAAATCAAAACGTATATACGACTTTCTCATTCTTACTGATTCACGTAGTACACGCGCACGTATAACATGTACGTTCATTGGGTTAAGGGTCGTTCTTTTTCCTCGTTTGCTTACGTTGCAAATGGCCCGACCACACGACTTTGCTCTCTCTGAAGTTGGTGGGCTCTGTACAATGCCCTCAACCGTCTTATATTTGCGGTATCGAAGTATATCCCGCTCTTTCTGTCTTTATAATCCACATGCGCGAGCCACAGACAACGTCGCTACGAAAAAGATATAATATATATATTTTCAGACTCTCGCCGCAAAACCCAAACGGTAGATCGATGACGGCTAAATATTTGCAGAATATCACGCGCGAGTTGGACAAGCGACCTCCCAGAGAGACAGACCAGAGCTCACCGATTGCGCCAAGACACTCTGATGTTTTTTATATTGGATATAAATATCGCGTATGACGTAACAAAGCAGGTCAACAAAAATGAACCACGAATAATAGAAATCGAGTGAATGAAAAATTATGTATACCTAAAAAACTACCTCGATGTAATAATTTCTTATTATTTTTGTTGATATTTTCAAAGTTACATGATTCCTGTTAAAGTAGTTCGATAACGGCTACGTGAGTTTTTGAGTGTCTAGCAACTAAATGAACTAGCTTAATCTAGAACCGGCCTTAAAATTATCTGTTTATCATTTCTGAAATCACAATTCAACAAAATTTTTATTTCTCGGCAGGTTTTAAATAAAAAAATTCATTTTGTAACAGAAGTGAGGTTAGATTTACCCCTTAACCCGTCATTCATCACACATTTTTAATGTTTTATAATGTTTTTTGACGGTTACGATATTTCATTCACACATGTACGTATTCAGAAGATGAATTAGAATCTGACGATCATTTTTTGTTTTCAAAAATCTTGGAAAAAAAGTTATAAAAAAATGGAAAATAAATAACTCTGCTCGATATGTCAATGTATACCGATTCTGTGAATGGAGAAAACGCAATTTTCAAAAATTAATATCTCTCAAACCAGACGATAAATTACGTCTAAATTTTGCACAATAACGTTTCATCTATTTATTTATTTTTTCTAAATATTTGTACTTTAATTTTGGCATAGCATTTTTCATCGAACTACCCTCTAAGACTTGAAAAAACAATTTTTTCGTATTTGTGGGAAGAAGAACGAGAAAAAAATCACATAAAAAGTTATAAATTTATGTTTTGATGTCCAGAATCAATTTCGTCTGGAATCGGCCTCTGTACGTGCGCATGAAAAAAATGTAAACAGAAGACAGATGACGGATTCACGGAACGAATAGACGTCGATGTACACTGCGATGCACACAAGCCAGCGATACTGAGTCCTCTCGAAACGGTACATCAGACATAAAACGGGGAAGAACGTCGTAAAAGCACCTACCATTTTTCGGACGACTTGTGTCGGCGAATGTTTTATAAGAAAAGTGGAAAGAGGAAAAACGTTAGGCAAAAGATCTTCGAGCTAAAAAAAATACGAATATAAGCCTCGCTTTCTCCCTCTCTTTTCGTGTGACAAAAAGAATGGGCGTACGGTTAAAGTGCTTCGTGTAAACACGCAAAAAAAGAGAAAAAAAGAGACTCACCTTCCTCTCTTCTGCGGAGCGGTTGGAGCTTTTATAACTCTCCGATGTTGAGGAGAAAGAAACAATGGAAAAAGATTTTTTACATATACTTCGTGTACTCACCTATGTACGCGGGATAAATAAAAAATTTCCTTCAAACGTTTTGGTGCGCTCTATGTACACTGACGAGACGATGTCATTTTTTTTGGACGCTCTCGAAATTTTATCTACACCGTAAAACGGGAAATGATACCTATCGTATTCTCTTTTAGGGTTTTGACCTCTGAATTGTTTCGTAGGAAAAAAAATTGCATTGTTATATCGGCCCACTTACCGCGTTCTCCCATGACACAGTAATCCACGACGTATTTTATTAGCATCACGGTAATTACGAAGAATCGCAAAAGAGTGAAAAACGAGACCATATATTTCACGATCTTGTCAACAGCCCTTTTTATGATGTTTCTGACATTTATGAATGAGGTTATGATTCGTATTTTTTGAATTGCACCCGATCAATTCGTTTGAGTGACTTTCAACGTGCATAAATTGTAACAATGGATTAGTGACCCGCAACTGAGCGTACATAATGGAAAAGGTTAATTCAAGTGAAAAAGAAGGCTGAAGGGTACACCGAAGCACGGATATTTACATTACAGTACCGCGGTATGGGATACGAGTGAATATTCTCTCAAGTTGCTCCATAGCAAACTCTACGATTCTACGCGCTGATGTATATCCATTGTTTGCATCGTCAGAAACTCGGCTAAAAACAAGCAAGTTCTGAACTCCGAGTACAGAGAAGTCTACTACGTTTGAAGCGTTTGATCGTGACACCTCCGTTATATTGTGCAGAACAAGCTCATCCTGCTTGTCTTACATATGCTGCATTTATTATGCTGTATTTATTGGGAAATAGCATCGAGTGTCGTACGCGATTAGTAAATAGTGGCGTACGCGTTGACCAGTAGAGGTAGCGCCGAGAGACGCTTTTCGCAACTGCGAATGACGCTGACCACCGAAAGACGAAAAAAAAGCGAGAGCTTCATTTATTTGGGAAAAGTGTTTATATACGTAAGTGTAATTATAATTTTCATTAAATAATATCGTTTTATATTTACAATTTTTATTCAAGTCATAAATATCCGTAATCAGCCTTTGGGAACTGTAAACTTACAGATTATATCTACATCAGTTTGGCGTGAATGGAATTATGTGTAAACAAAACAATCGGTGATTTTTTTTAATCGAAATTTTCTAATATTCTGCACAGAAACGAAAGGTCTCAACAAATAATAGTTAATAAATGAAGCATTTACAGGAAATACACGATTAGTGTATTTTACCGCCTTATGACCCAATTTAGCAAAAATATTGACTGCCCCGAAGTTCTGGAGACTTCGCCTCAAAATATTCCCCGTATCTGTGACAACACTAGCGAATTATTTTTGCATGTTTAACACTGACGTGAGTCTGAGAGCACGAAGAACGAGCACATAAAAGCGTCTTGTTAATGGAAGTAAAAATAATATATTTTTCATGAAAAAAATACATAAAAACGATTTCCGCGGGTTAGCCGCCATCTTGCGCGAGGAAGCGAATTCGAGCGCCCCTGAAGTTCTTTTTAGACGAAATATCATTGCAGTAGCAGATAAGTTAGCGTGTTATTTTACCTTCGATTTCGAGAAAGAAAACGCGCGCGCGTGCACCCTCGAATGTCCGTTGCCGCAAGCCGCAATTTGCGCGCGGTATGAAGCAAAGTCAAGAATAGTGGTTTAAAGTGTTTTTAGAAGTGTAATATACGTTTAAATATATAAACTGTACAATATAAGTAACAATGGAGGCTCACCACAGTATCAAAGAAAATTTGGATCACTCCATTGGATTACTGAGTCAAGAAAACTCTCAGCGAAAATCATTTTTGAGGTTAAGCACGAAAACCGCTACTCCAAAGCGAATTTCACTCCACCAAGGATATGCCGTGAAACAAAACGTCGATGACGAGATCAGAAATTACGATATTAATTCTCCAATTATGGCGCGAGATTACGAACACCCAACGAGACCTATCAAACATGATCTTGCGGATTTTGATACTTCGATCACTCTTTACCCATGTAAGAAATATTCACGTCTTCTATAATCGTATCATCAATTAATTCAATTCATATTCACAATTTTTCATCGCCAAGTATCCTATAATGTTTACACTTAATTTTATTTTTATTCGTAGCCGATAGACTGTCGAGATCTTTTTTTTCAACGCATCATGAAGTCAGAGATATAACTTTGACTTCGGAAAGAGGAGACATGAACCTGAGAGAAATGATGGAAGACAGCGCAATGACCGGTCTCATTCTGAAGTCCAATAAACCTTGGAGAAAGGCAGCTTTTAAACTATATAATGAATTTTTAGAAATAATTCAAGGCCATTCCTCAGAACCTCAGATTTTCGATATGATAGCAGACTTTATTCAGAATTGCACAGATACTTTGGAGATAATGAGAGGTAAGTTTTTCAGCCTTCACTGTGTTCATAGTAACTTTTTCAAGTTGTTGAATTCATAAAATTCTTGCTTGTTTTTCTGTACACAAAATAGCATAAAAAAGAAAGTTTGTAATTCTTTCAAAAAATAAGGAGTTTATCTTGATGCTTGATATTATGAGGAATCATTGGAAAAAATGTTTATTTGGTCTTTGTTTATCTGTTTTGAACGAATATCACCATGAAATTTGAATAGAATATTTTGAACGTTGCAAAATAAATAGTTATAGAAACCAAAAATTCTTTATATTTAACTCCTCCAGGTATGCAATCAAAAGTGGACAATACAGAAATTTCGGAAGAAGAAATAAGTTTGGAAAATGAGAGAAATACTTGGCGTCTTGTCTACTGCTTGTATCAAAATCGTCTAAACCCTCTTTCCGATTTTCACGATAAAATGGACATGGATGTAACGGAACATCTCTCGGAAAAGGATGTAATAGAATCATTGTTGCGCAACGAGAGCATTGTCAGAGAATACCAATTGATAATCGATTGGTTAGAAAAAAACGCAATCGACCAGGCCGAAAGACTTCCAAAAATCGAATATTTCACTGACAAAACCGTCGCCTGGGAAAATACTTTGCACGAGCTACACATGCGTCGAGGAGGCAACGTTTTCGGGTCTACTAGACCATTAGTAACTTCCCTGGACCCGGATGCACCGATCCGAGAAGGAAAACCATTGCACGATCTCGACAGAGAAGACGATTCCAGACTCGAGAAGAGAATGTTCTTCGAGGTTCGATGTGGAAGACTCCAAAGAGCTCAGGAACTCGCCGTTCATTGTGGACAACCTTGGCGAGCAGCTTGTTTACTAGGTTGGAAACCTCACCACGATCCAAATTACAATAATCCTCTCACGGAAACGAAACTTCCGATTGAAGGAAATCCAAACAGGAGTTTGTGGAAACTCTGTGCTTGGAACTTGAGTCAAGATCCCAGAATCGGCCAATATTACCGAGCAATTTATGCCAGTCTCTGTGGAAATCTTCAACACTTGACAACTGTTGCTGAATCCTGGCAGGACGAGTTATGGGCTTACATGAAGTCTCTCATGGACATCGAAGTAGAGACAGAAGTTCGAGGAATAATGGCAAAAAATTACATCGCTATGCCTGATAATTATTGGAAATCGAAATTATCGCTCGAGGATATTTTTGCGAATCTTCAAGCTTCCAAGAATCCTCGTGTACAATCTCAAGCTAGTAAACCTGACCATTTGATTCAAAAATATCTAATTCTTGATCAAGCTCCTCAACTTTTGAAACACGTAGAAGGCTGGATCGACAGTGGTAACTGCGACCCGCAATTTATTCGTTTTCTGGCGCATTTAGTTCTCTTCTTCCGACAGATCGGGAAGGACGATAAAGAAAAAATAGGAGACAAAGTTCTTCTCGCTTACGTTAAAGTTTTGATCGAAATCGGGGATCCGATTCTCGTGGCTTTTTATACAGCGACACTACCTCAGGAAGATCAAATCACGAATTTTGCTCGATATCTGGAGGATATAAAAGAATTCGAGGAGCGCAAACGCTGCCTGGCAGCCGCTGAGGACGCGAACCTTAATGTTGAAGCTATAACGAAATTGGTAGTTGAAAATATTAGACAGAAAAATATAAATATTGAATCTGCCGACGAGCTGGTTGGAAAATTAACGGAGGCTGATATTCAGAAAATTGATGCCCTTGATTGGGTAACTTTTTACGCCTCTCAGCGTGAAGAGGCACTTTGGCAAGGAAATGCTCTCATCAGATATTTTCTTACTTGTGAAAAAGTTGATGCCGCTCGAAAAGCTTTTAACAAGGTGAATTAAAATTTATATCTTATTTTTCATTATGTTACTATATTGTATTTTATGGTGGATTTGAATACTTTTTCGTATTCTTATTAAGTGAGTTTATTGAAAAATGATTTTAGATTCCAACAGATGCAATCGAAGTGATAATGACAGAACACCCTTCATTGGAAGATACTCTGGGGACTCTATTAATGATGAACAATCTTTCGAGAAAAACTTTAGTCTCGATACGAGAATATCTCTGTTACAAAGCTTACCTGGATGCTCAAGAGGGTTTCCAAGAGTGGTTCTCGCACTTTCATCAAGGAAAACCTGCACCTCTCGATGATTTACCTTCTTACGCAACTTTTACCGAGAAAGTAGCTCATGATCATAAGAAAGCTCAATATAATGCTGAGCTCGATCGGTGGAAGTGTACAATGCAGCATCATACCAAAGTAAATTCTTGAAGAATAATCTACGAAAATATACAATTTTTTCATTGCACCAGCTCCTCAAGATAATTATATATACAATTCTTTCAGGCGGTAAAACAGTTGCTGTTCAACGTCCTGCTCTTCCCAGATGGAGGTTGGCTCGTTGACACGCCAAATGGCAAAGCTGACGACGAGGATTGCCCAGAGATGCCATTGCGTTCACAGCAAATGAGTAGTCTTCGAAATCTCTGCATACCGAAAATAACGCTTCTGCTTCTAAACGTCATGTCAGAAATGAATGAACATGCTGATTGCATTGATTTGGCGGACACACTGTCATCGGAACAGTACCAGATCTACAAAGCATTTTCCAAGGAAAAAATGCAGGAGGTCGTCCGAAAAATCTGCGAATCTTCCCTCGCCTCGATGAATCAGAAGAAGGATTCGTGGGGCTATCCAAGATGAACATAATTTTTCCCAAAAATGAAACTAAAATGAACAATAATAATAAAAATTTCACGTACAACGTGTGAGTCGAAACATCGAGTATAAGAGGCAGTATTTTTTTTCTTTCACTTATTTTGAATTTTTTTTTTGAATTCTAAAAACAACTGTCTTCCGTGGCTTTCTTACAAAACCAGTTTATTGTCAACCACACGAAGTGAATATAAAATTTGATACAATGTTTAATAATAAATAATCGTAATGCGTACTTGACTGTGTCGTGTTTTAAGTTGGATGCTCGTATGCGATCGCGTGACGCAGCAGGTGAAAATAAGAGTTTATCGTGCCGCTGGAACATCCGAGAAAGACACGACGAGGACGATTTCAGCCAGAGTAGTCCGTGGGATTCGAGAACAAGCTCGCACCTTTTTGCATCTATTGAAAATCGAAAACGTCGAGGATTGTACGTTCAAGGATCGAGGAATTTACACAGATTCAAAATTACATTGGTGCAAGCACACTCTTCGATTTTTTTTTCTTTTTTTTTCATTACAAGGTACATAGCTAAATATTCGACTTCAAAGTGATGTTTTCCAGTTTCTGTTTTACTTTTTTTTTCACTTCGGCATTTACCGGGTATTAGTAAATTCACTTTGATCAGTAAATCTGCCTTCGTCGTTGATAAAAAGTGGGAATTTTGTGCTGTCGTAATGATAATACAGTTGATTCTTTTCGCATTTTCCATATTTTGTGCTTTACTCATACATTCCAAATGGAGCACCCAACAATGTAAACAAATCGGGACGATTTTTAACTATAAAATTCTTTTTAATTTCAAACATTCATTCTTCATAATCTGAAAAAAATATTCGAATAACATTCATTTAAAAATCTATTCATTAAAAAAAACGTATAAAAACTGTATTAATGCATGAATGTAACAATTGATTCTAACGTTTTTTTTTCTAGAGGATACATTGTAATCGATGAAACTCGTCGAGTGCTCCACATTGATCGCAAAATTTAATATCGTCGATGTGAAGCCTAAAATTGAACTAACCGGACATTTACTTTGAGAGCCCGCAACTACCTTTTATTTCTGAGTAAAATGATGTGTGTTTTGTGTTAATACACGATATGCAGACTATTGGGGATCGAGACATTCCGCGAGCGCGACGAAGGAGCGATATGTCAATTTTATCAATCGTTAAATTATGAAAATTATTTTTCTTCTCTTTTATCTAATTTTCAATCTTTCCACTCTCTTATTTTTACCTCCAACCTCGTTTCTCGCGTAACTCAGATCTCACTCGTATTTTTCAAGCTTACACGACAAATTGCTGTGTTCGCTTTTTGTTTTTACCTCAAATGAATCTCACCGATCTTTTCTTTAAATACATATCTTTTTATTTCACAATATTCGATTCAATATACGATAATACGTAGCTCTCTTGTGCGCTTTTCAATCTTTATTTTCAATTTTTCACATCATCGATTAATTTTTATTTTCCATGATTTTGTTTTTCCTGCCAGAGAGCCAATACGGTACTTCCGTCTGTTATTAATCACTATGTAATTCTAACACGCAAATGTTTAAAATTTAAAAGAAATGGTTGACAATGTTACTTATTTTTTTTTTTTCAATAGAATCTATTTTAGTGAGAGTTTTGATATTTAATCGAAGGATATACTTTCTCTTCCTCGTTTCGAGACTCGAAACACCGAATTAAATGTCGAATATTCAATTGAATTTTCATGATTCAAATGAAGGACTATACCTATTTAGATTTGTGATAATTAGATGATACACACGATCTTTTTTTGAATCTAATAAATATTTGCTAAAATATTCGAAATGACGTTAGGAAGTACATATTTTAGAGTACTTGTGTAATATTTTAAATAAAAATTTGATAACACTTTTCTCTTCAAACAATTTTTTTGTGTTCTTCGTGATCAGAGCCAAATTGTGTGAATTTATTTTTTATTCCATACATTTTTTCAAGTACTCCCAAATATGTACTTTTTGTTGTTTGATGATACTTGCATTCGATTAGATGTTCAGTTACTTAACTATCGAATATTTAATCAAATATCGAGTATTTAATTCGCAGTCCAGTCTCTCGAGTACTTTTTACTTTCTTTACTTTCGATCATCTTTATTCTACGTGGCCAAATAGCTCTTGACTCGGATTTTTTAAATGTTTTTTTTTGATGGACGATTATTAGCTCGTTACTCGCAAATTTTCTCACACTTCCGATCTTCGAAACCGTGTGACACTTTTTTATCGATATACATATACATCATTAAGTGGTAATTTTCTACAGTCTATAAACTCCTCTTCTTTTCCTTCGTAATTGCGGAAAGAAAGTCTTGGTTTTTTCACATTTCTTCTTCTTTTTTTTTGCTTTTTCTGTTCTTACTCACTATCGAAGATGAAAAATTATAATGTGATAAACATCATCAACGTCTCCTAAATTGCTTGTTCGATAGATATCTATAACGATAAAGAGTCGAGAGGAATTTTTATTCCACTCCCTTGCACCCTTCCGCCCTTACTCATCGTACATTGACAATACTTATGTTTTTCTTTCTCCCCTCAAGCTTCCAGAATTCCTGTATACTTTTGTAGAATCGAAATTTCACTTTTTTTTTTCCTTTTTATTCATTTTTTGAGCTTTCTAAGTCGTTTACCTTTTTACAAGTTACTTTTCACCTAGGTTCGAATAGTCCCTCGATTATACGTTCATTTATATATTTATATACTTTCAATCGTTTCTTATCGCGAGGATCACGTTTCTCTTCTTTTAATCTTTCGTATTTTTTTCACTATCATTTTATTCGTAATTAATTCATTCCACTCCATCGTTTTTTTATTCTTCTTTCTTAATCCTGTTTCTTTTTTCTTTTTCATTCAACCATTATCGTTGAGCCTTCCTTGATTACGCTATCTCTCTCTCTCTCTTCACCAGCGTTCACTTTCTTTTTACTTTCGCACGTCCTTCGACGACTCTCGAATTTCGAAAAAAATGATCGACTTTGAGTGTACATACATATGTACATTTTGCCTTAAAATACTTAATAATGTGGTAAATGACTCAGTAAAATGCAAAGATGAAGAATAAAATCGCTGTGATATAAATTTTTATACATATTCACATAAAATCGTGCGTATTCGCGCACACGTGCCCGTGTTATTTTTTTCCCTTCGATATATATGCACGTTATTTCCTTCTTTCCGATCTCTGGGATACGAAAACTATATATTATGTATTTTAAATATTTAAAGTTTTAATATACATTTTTTATACGAAATTAATATATTTATAGTTAAGAAATTAATATTTCAGAGCAAGAAAGATTTTTCCACTCGCAAAAACGTGAAATAAAGGAAAAGTTTAATTGGAATATAAAAAAGAATTCAAATGAACAATAAGTGGATCGATTTTAAAAAAATCTTATATAACTAAACAAATTAGACTAAAATATCCTTACGAAGCTGCATGATATTTTACTTTTGTTTTAAAAAAAATTCTAGAAATTGAATAAAAAACTTTCAAAAAGAAAGATTACCTCTAATCAAAGTGATCTTCAATGTCGGGTTTTAAAATTTTTTTCCAGAGCCCACAACGATTCCTCAAAATATTCGTGAAAGTATTTTGGGCGAATATTTCTTACAACAAATATTTGGATTCAACATTCGTGTAAAATGCAACGAACGTATTATTCGACTTTTTCCCCAATTCGTCATTATACACATTATTTAGGAATTGAACAAAAAATGTTTTCTTATTGTCTAGAGTCTTATTGTCTAACTTATTATTCCTCTTTCCCTAAGAAGCTAGCAACACTGGACATAGTCTGAGCTGCTCCCTCAAAAAACATGTGTTATTGTCAATAATTTTCTCTCTATTTATTGAGGAGAGAAAATAGTCTCAATTTTCTTATGCAAAAAATAAGAAATTCTAACAATAATATAAATTCAAAAACGAAATAAAATACTAATAATACAAATAATAATCCCCTAGAAAAAAGAAATAAACGAAAGGCTATATTTACATAATCACAGAATTAAATTTACAAAACAAATGACTGAGAAAGTGAGAAGAAATGAAAATATTGAGAGTGCCATCTCTTGCAATGACTGGAGTCCAGGTTGTCTCGCAACGCACAATTATTGTCTTGTTCACAGAAGTAGGAGATTTTATCCGCTTACGTACTAGAAATATGATACATACATATAATATTACAAATACATTATACAAATTTATATTTTATGTTAAGTACATAATATATAAACGTATAATGATTCGCATTTAATATCCTACGACCGAGTTTAATTTGTTAATCCGGAATTTGATGAGAATTAGAAATGAAAACAAATTAAACTCGGTTGGCCCTGGCACGCAACTTATTGTCTCGAATTTTGACGATAAAATTCTTGCGATTGTTTGTATCATTTCCCTTTCGTGACACCTTAAATTATTTGTTTTTTTCAATTTTCAATTTTTCAATTTTCAATCACAAGTTTCAATTTTTTGTTTTTCATCATTCATGAATTATTGTCTATTATTTTTCATTTTTAGGTACAATCGTTTATCGTTGTTTAATGCCAATTTTTTTGGAAATTCAGATTTTTGTAAGGAATCATTTTTAAAATTTATTATTTTGAATTTGAAGGTTTTTTGATTGTTTGCTTGTTAAAAATTCATATAGACTTATGTGCAGTTCAAAATTCATTTGTCTGTTATGAAAAGTTTTTATAATCTGATTTTGTGTTTTTGCTACATTCTTGAACCGTGTTTCTTGTGTCCGTTTTTCTGGCAAATCGATAAATCATCAGATTGACTGATTTTAGGAGGAAATCGATTTCTTGAATGATATTTCAGAGCCATAATTTTGAGTTTCAAGAACACTCATCTTTTCGTTTGTCTATTCGTTCGTTAAGAATTTTTACAAGCTGATTATGTATTTCGCTGATTTCTTGGTTCCATCGTCAAACGTAGGCCCCTTGAAAAATCCTTGCTCTTTTTTTACCATACATATTTTACCATTGTGAAAAAACTGTATACATTTTCTTCGTAAAATTGGCTAAAAGACATTTTTCATTCTTCTTATCTCACGGTCTCTCTTAAAAGTGTCAATATTTGGGCAATTTGTCAAATTTTCAACAACGACGAGCTTTTTCAAAAAATATATAACTTCGCGTTTTATCGCCCAAAAATTCATCATCTCTTTCCTTTCCTTTTTAACGTCACTCTCGTCAATTTATTGTCAAGGGACCGACTCGATTTTACTTATTTTACTCCAATATTTCGTTATGTTCTGCGTAAATTGAGGTCGATGAGTGTCTTTAATTACCCTCACATCGGTAGAAAAAAAAATTTTTCTGTTCGAATAATGTGACAGAAAAAAAGGAAACGATACGTCGAATATTTGCATCCAAGGCACATTTTTACTTTCATACCATTCGAGAAAGGTTCGCTTTCCACTTTTTAATTTATATACACGACAAAACGTGATTACTCTTATTATTTATTTATATACATATATATTATATGTATATACGAATTAATATACTTTTAAAATTGTTTATTGTTTAAGTGGACGATGGGCAATTGTTCGGTCGATCGCGTCGCGTTTTCATCTCTGAATAAATATGCTAGCTACATTTTTTACAACACGAAATTTATATTTTAAATTCTCGCGAAAATAATTTTTTACTATTTACTAATAATTCGTCTTGCAGCTTTTACTCTGGACGAATGGAATATTAAAAAAATTTTCATTACTTACTAGCTAAATTTTTCTAAAATAAAAATCTGTCGATGATAATTACAATAATATTATAATTTCCTACTATGTATTTAGTTTCGAATTTTATTTCATCTTTAGAGGAATTTTTTCTTTAATTCCACTTCATTCGAAAAAATTGACACATTGATAAATAAAAATTCAAATTTATAAAATGAAATTGCAACGAATATTCGTAATAAGATACTGAAAACTTTAGTAAATCCATTTTTTTTACATTGAAACCATTTACAAAATTAAGAAAAAAATTGAAACAGAAATATCAGTTTATATCGAGACCAACGATTCGCAATCTTTCAATTCTTCCCATCGCCACGAATTATTGTCAAACAGACAGCACTTATCACGAGCAAGTTTATCGCACATACACGAATTCTAAAATTATTTTCTGCATTTTCTCGCCGTTGATTAATCGTTAACCTTGGTAACTAATTGAATATCGCCTTCAAATCGATCATCTACATTTGTGCAAAATTTTACATGGTACTTTGTAGCCAGTAGACGATATTATCAATATGCGTGTTTTCATTTCCATTCTACACGATAGTTCCTTCCTCTGATACCTCCTTGGACTGAGTTCTCATCTGAGATTGGAAAAAAACTCTTTCAACGCAGCTCAGTCTCCACAATTTTCTTTTTCCACTCTCATATCGAGTGATTTTTGCCACACGGACTAAAAGTACCTTCCCTTCGATATTTCCAGGTTATTTTTATATTCGCGATTCACCGAACATTTTTATTCCTTCATTTTCATCCTTTCCGATTCCTGGATTATTGTCCTGGACATTATTGTCAGTATCATACTTTAATTTTCATACTTTTAACTATCGTTATCTGTTTCATTCATACTCATTTTCCATTTTCTTTTTTAATATCATCTCATTATTTTTTAATGTTCCACTGCGTACCATTCTTCTTTTTAATTTATTGTCGATTTTTTATCTTTCTTCACCTTCTTTACCTTTCATTTTTATTTTGATCTTTTTTCGACCTCCCTCGTTTGTATAATTTATTGTCTCGTAGTTTCGTATTATCGCAATCATAAAATTTGACTCCAGGACTTTTCCTTATTTCTTTTTTTCGACATCGTCACGAATCGCCTTCACTCGAAAGTTCACGAGTGAATACGAACGTTTTGCGAATTTTCTCTTACTGTTACGACCCAACGCAACTTTGTATATTCTATTTTAAATATGTTGATATTAATAATATAATATATATTCATTCTTTTATATAATGTAATATGAAATATTGAATCTGACAGGTCTTAAAAATATCTGGCTAAATCTCTCACGTACAGTTTAAATGCTTATGAGCTAAATACTTTCTTACAACCTTGTATCGAATTTTTTTCTCTTTCGTAGCTGCATTTTCTTTTGATTTCACTTTTCTTGAATTTTTTTTTTTCATTTTTGCAGATTTTTTACGTTTTTTTTTGTTTCTTGGGCGTCCTTTCGTATTTTATTACATCTCTCATTTTTTTTCTTTTTATCCTTTCGTATTGCTCCTCTTGCAGAATGAGCCATTTTTCGTTCAAAAACCTCGCTCTTCATGCACATTTCATGTGCACGAGATCGATAGGCGAGATTTTTTTTCTTACTCGATTTGACATATTTTTCGCAATTTCGTCATTTTTATCGTGAAAAAAATGAAAGGGTTTAGGATCGATGCGATTCCGTTGTGCGTTCGCAATTTTCGTTTCTTCGACGAGAATTTTTGTCTGATGCTGACGCTCGGTTGCATTCATCTGAGAAATGTCAAGTGGGCGACGATGATCGTAAAAATCGTCACCAAATTCAACAAATGCGTCTTCTCCACGCCGTTTATCTTGTTGAAATAACCGGCTTCGACCACGTGGATTTTCCAGCCGAGGTTGTGCTGTGCGTAACACTGATTCGGAAGAGATAATTTTTCAGAAAAGGTTAAATTTTTATACATGCAAATAAAGAAAATTGAAATGAAAAGGGGACACATGCAATACAAATTTGCTATTTTCCGAGAGATTTTTTGTATGTATTTTAGAAAAAAAAAACAGAAAAAAATAATCACATTATTCTCAGATGGAAAGAGAACAATTTGGTGTTCTTTTTTTCGAAAATTGTTTAATTTCAGAAAAAACGGCATACTTCGATTTTGTACGATTCAGGACACTTAAGGAGGAATTGACCCTATTTTTAAAATGGTAAGGAAAAGTTGAACTTTTGTAGACTTGTTTGAAAACGGATAAAAAATCCTTGTGCCAAATTTGAGAATGAATCACTAAATGGTTTTAAAGTTATGAACTTTCAAACTTAAGGAGGAGGAATGGTAGGTACAATCCATGTCAAAAGTATGTTCAGATCGAAAATTTGAGAATTTTTGATTTTCTAATCTTTTGAAAGGGTTCTGAATTTTTTGTGTATTAGCTACTACAGCGAGTAACAACTTCCGATTATTAATTAAATCATTTTAACAATTAACATTCTTTAAACAGTTAAAATTTAAAATTTTAGTGAAATGCTTTTAAATTTTGGAATTAGCATTGAACGCTCATACGAAACATATAAAAAAATTTTTGTTTATGTTTAGAGCATTTATATGAATTTTCCATAAGACACAATGTTAAATTTTAAAAGTTTGAAGTTCATAATTTTAAAACCATTTAGTGATTCATTCTCAAATTTGGCACAAGGATTTTTTAGCCGTTTTCAAACAAGTCTACAAAATTTCAACTTTTTCTTACCATTTTAAAAATAGGGTCAATACCTCCTCAAACATCACACTAAACAAAAAAAAGAAATGTTCGATCGGGATTATTAGCTTTGAGAAAAAATACTTAGGCATCTTCTCAAGCACCTTATCAATATAATTAACTGAACGAATTATTTCAAACCATAATGAATATTGAGAAAGTAATTTTTTTCAGAAATGGTGAAAACTCACTTGATAATAAACGAGATCTGGAGTATCTTCGGCGACGGTCCAGACAAGTTTTGCGGGTTCGCCCTCGTCGCAAACGAGACGCAAAGTTTCGAAGAAGCTCTCGAACGTCGGACTCTGGCTGCTCATGTCCTCTTCCCTGTGAATCCACTCGCAATAGCGTCCAGCAGCCGTTGGATAGGCATAACCATCCTCATCGAAACCAATACCGGCGAACACTTTTTCCTCGGCCTGTTGATTGGGCGTCTTCATTCCGTATCCTCCTTCCGCGCTGTCGGTTATGTATAACGGATTGTACTTCGACGGCTCATTCGGATCGTCACCACCTTCGACTACGAACATGTACGTCTCGCCCCGTTCGACTGTTATCTCAGGAATCAAGAGATCGTTCACGTACCACGCTACTCGATATGAGGGCAGACCTACAAAAAAAATTAGTTATACATGTAAGTATTTATCATGCATTTGAGATGATGTTGAAGTCACATGAATGAGAAAGATGAATAAAATGAATTCACGCTTTTCTCCGTACCACTGAATATTTTGGAGTGAGTGATACGTTATTTTGTTGGAAGGAGATGAAGAACGTTTAACTGCTTTTTAAGGATGTATGTGCCAAAATGATGGTAGTTAAACTTTTAGCGAATTTAAAATCTACTATACAGTTTATCACCCCGAATCGATTGGAAAAAGAAAGAAGTATGGTTACCGATCGTTTTAAAGAGATATTGAAGAATCAAGCTCTCATTGAATCCCATGTTATTTCAACGGGAAGTGGGTCAGATTGTAATGATTTGCAAAAATTTCACACGTTGGAGAGTTAAAAAGTAGCCAAAAAGTTTATTTTCGGTAACTTTATCCTTTTTGCTATGTATTTGGCCAAAAAAAATAATGTCACCGACTTCCTTGTGGAAATATTTGCGTTTAATTTTTACGTGTCAGCACAACATTCCGGATAGTCCTATCCAACTTAGTATATCCGCCATGTTGAACTCGGTAACAACAGAGTCAAATCTCGCCCTAACTTCTTTTTACGTATTAATTAATTATGAATAATGATAATATTCTTTAATCAAAAATAAAAAAAATCACCAAAAAATGTATTACTTTTAAAATTTCGACATCGGAATCAAGTTGAAAAATCAAATAGATGTACCTCAGATTTGACGAGACATATACATCCTTAACTACGGGATTCTTCTATTAATATTTAATAATTGAAGTTTGAAAAATTTAGATACATTCTTTTCAGCAGAGTGACACGTTGGTAGAGTTTTTGATGAGATTTTCATTTAAATGAATGAATTAAAAAACGGAAGAAATTGGATTCTTCTAAAAATTATTTCGAAAATTTTACTGTTTCAGAACAAAAGCGTGCAGCGAGATTTTCAAATTGCCTATACCAAAATTAATTTAAATGTTACGAAACCGAATTCATTTACCAGTAATACGAGAATATCCTCGGTCTCCACCCGGCGGGCCAAGTTTGACCGTGAAATTGTACTTGTCGTCGATCGACGCCGGAGGCCAGGCGGCAATTTCGCTTCTGTCTGGCATGTCATACAACAGTTTTTTGCATTCTTGAACGTTACTCGACGTGAAGTCGATGCTCGTGTCTTCCATTGTTTTGTCAAACGCTGCGTGAGAGTTCGCCTCGCCCTTGGCGTTCAAAGGCCCGATCGCTGCTATCACGCTCGTTTTACTTTCAGGGATCATTCGATCCAACATTGGCTCGTTTGTTCTCATGGGACGCTGATACTCGACTAAAATAATTATTTTTCGTTAATTACGCGTCGAAAATACATCGTTAATTTTCATGTTACACATTTTTTAAAAATATTTTTCTACTTTTTCATCATCGACGCATCATTTAATAAATTTTATTGTAAATATCTCAACAATTCATCTGAGTCAAATCTCACTAGAACGTTTAATATTTCACATCTTATAGGAAATTGGACCTTTTATTTCGCAATTTTCAATAATCTCACCTGTCGTAACTCCATTTTTCCTCTGGCCGTGAAGAAGAATAACGTCGTTTCGTCCACCAATTCTTTCGTCAGGACAGACTCCTTTTTTACCATCGCACTGGGTAGTGTTCGACAAATAATAATCATCAGCGATAAATCTGTCAGTTTTTGTTATGTGCGCGGCGACAACGACATCGCCGTACAACATTTGAGCTCTTCCCTCTTGGCCTGATAAGCCGAAAGCGACCCAGTGATTATCCTTCACCCTTCCGGACAGACGAATGTGCACGTCATCCCCCGTGGCTTGCCATTGCACTTGCACTCGACCATTCAACATTTCCTTGCAGTTCGTCAATTCGAGTCTTGGCGGCGGAGCAACCGGTGGGCTGATCGTCTAAAGAGAAATAAATACGAATGAAACGTTTTCTAAACAAATCGCCACACGTGTCAAATATACATTATAGGGGATGGGTTAGATATGATTAAAATCTAATGTGAAGAAATTTTTTGCTTTCTGGTTCATTTATGAATATTTGATTCGTAAATTTTTGTTGAAACGATATTTTAATTATCTTGACTGGATGTACTCGCTTTTCAATGAAATTGACAATATACAGCTTATGCATATAGTTGTTTTTCATAGGTTATATCCCTGATGGAAATGAATTGAATTCAATATATTTTGTGTGCTTGTTCCAATTGCCGATCATAAATATCTAATTTCTGATAAAATTTCACCGAATTTGACATT
This sequence comes from Cremastinae sp. B BG-2022a, assembly GCA_030522605.1. NCBI lineage: Eukaryota > Metazoa > Arthropoda > Insecta > Hymenoptera > Ichneumonidae > Cremastinae sp. B BG-2022a. The sequence goes on along the minus strand of JAPYYX010000648.1, from coordinate 2,966 downwards.
TTTTGTCATAGAGGAAATAAAAAAATATAAAAAACTAAATTAGCTCCTTCATGACAAAAAATGTCAAATTCGGTGAAATTTTATCAGAAATTAGATATTTATGATCGGCAATTGGAACAAGCACACAAAATATATTGAATATTCTGGTGAAATATGTGAAAATTATCATTTTTTTGTAATTTTTTGAGAGATTATTACCTACAATATCTGTTGAAATCTGATAAATTCATTTCCATCAAGGATAGAACCCAAAAATTAAAAGAACGGAAAACAGAAATTTAGTTTTTTATTTGTTGGTGTCCAGTTTTATTTAAAACGAAATATAAAACTTGTGACGAGTACTTACTGGATTGTACCACCACGATGGCTTTTCCATTTAATTGTATAAAAAAAGACAGAACAATTTTACAATTAGATATAATACCAGAACAATTACCATTAAATATAAAGACTTGAATAAAAGCCATGATAGGAACTCGATGCAAATACATTTACGGGCTTATACAACGATATGTATCTCATAACCTAATATTTGACGAAAAGATTGAAAAATTTGAAAATAATGTTGCAAACAAAAATCAAATATCGATAAAACAAATCCGAACTAAATACTCGACGAGCTTGTATGTATGTTTATTTCTTTCATCTGCGTATTACAAATTCGGCCAGTATTAGGTTCAAATTTATTTTATAAATATTTTAAATTTCATTTTACGTTTTGATATTATTTTCAAATCTGTCAGTTGTTTCTCCAAGTTTTAGATTACGAATTATAATACGTTGAATGAAACACTAAGACACGAATATTCAACCACTGCTTAGGATGTCCGTAAATATTCTTCCCTCAATTTTTTACAGCATCCATTTTGTTTTTTGGTAGATCGTATGAACGAATAAGAAAATAAAATAACTCGACTCACCGTGATTTTAGTCTGACCCAAAGCTGGCGGAACTTCGAGATCTTTGGGAATAAGAACGTGTCCAAAATTTCGTTTCTGTTGAACGCACCAAACCGCGAGCCAATCCATATCGTAGACAGTCAAATTGCCAGGTAAAACTATCTCAATATCCTCGCCCTGATAACTCCTCAATTTTGTCAAGCTAAAAGAAAAAGTAAGTTTAATAACTCTGGCAAAAAGTATTGAAAACAAAAAATAATTGGAGATGATCGTCGACGAAAAAAAAGGTCCCGCTTATACATTTTATCACTTTCGTGTCGTACCTTCCCACCTCATTGGGTACTTTGATGCCGAGTGAGTTGGGTTTAGAACCATTTCCGACCCAGAAGTAAGCGTCCGGACCGGCCCCGTCGTAATGAAGGTTTGGTATATAAATGGTTTTGCTGTCAAGTATGCTGATGTTGCCGCTGCTGAGCCCATGCGCGATCCTCGTGAATTCCGGCAAAACTCGAGGCTTTAGAATTTCGAGATTTTTCGGGATGTTAACGTGGCCGAAGTTTAGCTGAAAAAAAATTGCTATCAATAAAACACTCGAAGAATCAATAAAAAGAACCAGAAAACAGAAATTTTTATATGAATTAATAAATTAAAAACTATAATTTAAAAATTTTAATTTGCGAGTTATTTATCTTTAATTTATATGTGAAAAGTATAGAGCTACTGTCAATGTGGAAGTTTACCTGTAAGAACAGTAAAATAGAAAAATTAATATTATTAATTAAAAATTATTGAAATTAACAGAATAAAAAATTATGGACGAAGATGGACGCGAAAACAATAAAATCAGTTCGAAGGAAGTGAGGAAATCTATCCCCGTATATAATGTTCATAAACGTAGGATTGATGGAGCTCATAACGTTTGCAAACGATCGCACGCGTCACATAAATTATCATAGGAAGGGACGCGGCGCCTAATTTGTAAGATACTTATATACATATCGGGTAATACGGAGCATAAGATCGCATGAAGGGGCGTCTTTATATATTTTACGAGATGGTTATCACATCGGTACTGAAAGTGGGGAAAATCGATATACGTCGTTATCTCCGTAACGCGTACGCCGAGTGAAAGAGAAAAGAGCGAGAGAGGATGCAATATTCCTCTCTTTTCCTTTTTATTTTTTTATTTTTTCCTCTTTCCTCATTTATTTCCTTTTTCTTCCACTCTGCCCGTACTTTCCTCTGTTTATTTCAGCCTCTATTTTCGCTCGGTACTTTTCTCTATATTCCTCCCTCTGCATACTTTTTTTCCTTCATTTTTGTATTTCTTTCTATTTTCTCTTTTTCTTCAGCTCTCTTTCTCCCTATGTATAGGTATACTCATATCTCTCTTCATTTTTTCGTCTATTTTCACTTCGCCCTTTTCTCTGTCTCTTTTTCCGTGGCAAACGTCGTATCCTATAAGTCTTCATTCCAGTTTTTGCCCCCTCAGGCCCATCAGCAGCATCGCGGCATCCGTCCTCCAAAAGTATATAATCCCGTCAAACGTTCCGAGCGAGATAGCAGAGAGGGAGAGCAAGAAAGAGAGGAAGAAACCCAGAAGAAGTTCACGGAGAAAATCCGCGCTTAAATTCGCAAAACGGTTCCGTTTTTCCAGCCCCTTCTTCCCAAACGATTCTCCCTTTTCCCTTTATTCCTCATACAATTTCGCTTTAACTCATACTACTAAGCTCAGCACCAGAAAATCACTGCTACCCCAAAAATTTATATTCTGATTAATAGTATCGACAAAAATCAATCCTTCATTGATAATTTTTCCATCTTAATGATCAAGCTAAAATGTCAAAGAACTTATTGAAATGGAATTTTTTAGCAACTATATTTATCAGAGACTTTGGCGATATTTAAAAAAATGGCAAAACGAAAAATATTTTCAGACATTATTTTACAATCAGAAGAATAAATATAATATATCTACCAAAAAACAGCATATATGCTGTAAAAAAAGGAGGCAAGTACATTTACGGAATTGTACTCCAAGCTGTAGTAGAAAATATGTTGTAAAAC
>JAPYYX010000647.1:0-45050 GCA_030522605.1 Cremastinae sp. B BG-2022a | reverse complement strand
ATATGAAAATAATGAATTTTCACTGCTTTTTTTGTGACCGAAACAACAAATAATTTTAGTTGCATCTTTGAATCACAAGTTTCGCTCGAACCTCCTTAACAACGGCTCGTAACGAAAAATCGACAAGAGTACTTTTTATTTAGAATTTCAAGAGCTACACGTTCCATCTGGTTATTCCGATTTTTTTTTTCGACACCCGGTATATGAGAATTCCTACGTACCTGTGTTTTATGTGCAATACATGTACTTTCTCTTTGCCTATGCCTGCTCGTCCGTGCAATCAATGTATCCTTGCGGTTTTATAAACTCCCTCGACAAGTTTTCGTTTCACAGTTTTTGAGCTTCTCGATCGCTCGCCGAATAAGCTCCGGGCACAAAACTCGTTAAACTACTCTCGACCGAACTACACTTTATTTTTCAAGAAAAAATATATGAGAAAAATTTTAAAACCAGCCTGGTCCCGGATGAAGAAAAAATATGAAAAAATAATTTTTTTTTCGACGTATAAAATATTGTGGAATAAAAAAATGCGCAATTTTTTCAAAGACGTGTATGGTTGAAAATAATTTATTTAACAGTCAATTGTTTTCTCATGTACCCGGTAAATAAACTTGACAATCGTGCATACGGGAGAGTACACATTGAATCCCCGTGTAACGAGATAACGAGACAAGAAAGGACGAATTTACGTCGATACGATCAGAGAATCGTTGAGTTGAGTGACCGAAAATGAGCCGAGAGCTACCGAGCATTCAGGACAAAACGTGTCTTTATTTTTATTCACGAATTTATTCCTCGACCAAAATACATACGGATTTTTGTTTACACTTTTTTCAAGTATTTCTCGAGCAAACGACTCTTATTTATAAAAATGTCAGATTAACTTTGAAATATTGAATAAAATTTCTATCGGTATAAAAATTTATTAAAAAATTATTGATATTTTTTTACGTCTTCGATAAATACAAATTTATTAGTTGCTAACTATAAATAGTATTTAGGAATTTGAGGTATGTTTTGCTGAAATTTTGAAATTGAACTTTTATTGGCTAATAAAAAATAAAATGCCCTCTAGGGCGATCGACAAATGAAGTAAATATAAATTAAAAATATTTTTATCAGTTGTTGCTAAATATAAATAATATTTAGGAATTGAGGTATATTTTGCTGAAATTTTGAAATCAAACTTTTATTGAACAATGCATAAAAAATAAAATGCCCTCTAGGGCGATACAAATGGAATAAATAAAAGTTTAAATATAATTTTATTAGTTGTTGCTAAATAGAAATAATATTTAGGAATTGAGTTATATTTAACTGAAATTTTGAAATCAAACTTTTATTGACTAATAAAAAATAAAATGCCCTCTAGGGCGATCGACAAATGGAATAAATAAAAATTTAAATATAACTTTATTAATTGTTGCTAAATATAAATAATATTTAGCAATTGAGGTATGTTTTGCTGAAATTTTGAAATCAAACTTTTATTGACTAATAAAAAATAAAATGCCCTCTAGGGCGATCGACAAATGGAGTACATCTCGGTACATGTACAATTCAGAAACGTTCATTGCTCGTTCTGGTATACGTGACCCGAATAGGTCCCTAATAACTTGACTCATTCACTCGTTTACTTGCACTTTGTACTTATGTAGGTTACTAGGAACCTCCACAGTATTGATACTCCTATTATTATTATTGTTGTTGTTGTTATTATTACTGAAATTATTATGGTTATTATTTAACGTTTTCATTACTATTTTCATAATTTTGCTCTTTCATTCGAGATTTCGTCTCTTCTATTTTCTCGAGTATTCGAAAATTCATATGAATTTTCTCATTTCTTGTTTCTTGGACGAATTCGTGGATTGCTGTTGTAGGATTTTCATCATTGTAATCATTACTCGGTCACGACTCGTTGTGGAGAAATGATCTTTATGTTCAATTACCAGGGCATGCATGCCTATGCACGAATGTATTATACGGTGCCTATACAGATTGCGGTTTAGTCTTTGGAATGGAGAAAGAAACGTGTGATCCCGATTTATTTTCATCCTTTTCACTGAAATGATTTCATGATTTAATTCTTTACTGGACGTCACGAGATATACATGATTAAAACGTCACACATTTTTTTTATTTCATAAAAATTTTTTTGCGCATTTAAATCTTGGCTTCAATATGCACTGTATTTTTAGGGGGCTTCACCATAAAAGTGTCAATAAGTAGAATTTTTTTTTTTAAAGATTTTATATGAATGTTTTGTAGTACACAATACGTGAATAGACATATATGGAGAAAAGATAGAAATTGTGAAAGAATTTAAGTATGTACTTGGGATTGGGTTGTCGACAAAAAACGCGATAAAGGAGGACGCAAGAACGATTCCAGAGAAAGCACGAAAAACCGCAAATGTGGTGTGGGGGTTATGGGAATCGACCGGTAGGAACGTATTAGACGTACTGGAGGGAAGATTTTATTTATTAGAAACGATTGGAAGTTTGAGTGCGATCTATGAAGTTTGTTTCGTCGAAAATTGTCGACGAGGCAAACGAAATACTTTACACAAATAATTCTATTTTAACTGTTTGATTTTATATTTGAAGATTCATTATAAATAATAATTCATTCAAGAAAATAACAATCTTATTCTTTACAATTTATGTTTTTTAATCTTCAATGTTATTTTATTAAACAAAGTTTTTATTGTTTTATCAATAAAAATAAAAATATTCTTTTATGTATTGGAGCGACCCATCCAGAAAATTCTCCACCATACAAAGTTAAAGTTCGGGGATTCGGAAAAATCGAACAATTTGAGGGTAATTATTTATTTTAGTGATTTTTGCGAAAAACGAATCTGCAATTTTTTTTATTTTCAGTTTTTTTGTTTATAAAAAATTCAACATCGATGGAAACCTTTTCCCCCTCCATAAAATCATTATTTATCATAAAATATGACGAACTGTCGAAAAAAATATTCCAGAGTCATTTTTCGCAAAAGTCACTAAAGTAAATAATCACCAAATCTCCTAGATCAATATTGTAGCTGATGCCAAAAATTACACAAGTTTTATGATCAAAGCCCAAAGTCTTGAAACTTCACCAATAATTTATTAAACTTTATCTCTACATCATAATAAAATAAATTTTATCAAATATTGATTAGCTTATGCATCTATAATAGAATAAAATTTGTCTTAGATTTGGTTCCGTCATATATTAAGTCAAAAAACCTGGTGATTCATGTTTTTCCCGTTCTATTACGATATTTCGTAACGATGGTGAAAATTTCCGTATCACCTACTCCTGCACGTGTTACATATCCAGTTATTCGCTTGTTTTATTAATCGAACAATTTTTCGTCGATCGTAAGTACACGCGTAACCGGAACAGCGCAATCTGACCCAGGAACCGGTTGTACCGGCCGCGACACACTCTCTTGCGTTTAAATAAAACAAAAAAAAATTATAGTTAAGGAAAGTCGCAGAAAATGAACATTTGTGAAATTAAAAAAAAATTTTAATATTCCATAATATTTTCATTTATAACAAACTTTTTTCTTCAAAATTTTTTTTTATACCTTGCAAGAACATAAAATTAATTTAAAAAATTCTATACAAATGATTAAAATAATAATTATAAATAAAAGTGAATAGAAATAAATAAAAATTTTCTGAAGAAAATTCTCAATGAAAATATTCTTCCTTCGTCCCGAGAAGAAAGATTTTTCTCTGCGAAAATATAAGCGGTTTAACGAGCGATAAATTTGTCGAGCTCGATTGAATTCTCCCTCTCGAAGAGTTGGACGCTCCATCGGAGTTTCGTCGTCGAGTCGTAAAGTGCGCGTTTCACGCTTCTTTTCGGCCGTTGCGAGGGCGTTTTTTTTTTCGCCAACGTCGTTTTTTCTATATCGTCTCCAATCTCGCGACCTTGAAAAACGCTTTTTCGTTCTCATTATACAAAACAAATCGTGCCGCGACCTTGCGACGAGTCTTCGTATCAGACGCAACCTTCGAGAGAGAGAAATGATTTTCGTATACGATAAAACGTCGATCGAGGACCAACGCCCATCATTCAACGTTTTATTATTATTATTGTTATAATTTTTAATTGTTTGCATCCGGCTCAGGCGATTTTCGAGATACGAAAAAGGGAATTAAAGAAATGGGGTCGTCGCTCATTCGCTTTCTCGAATATCCTCGTCTGAATCACACTTCGTATATGTGTCATGAGATTTCCGGGGATTATCGGTACCCTTGACACTAACTCTTCTCTCTCTCTCACTCACACACTGTGTCTTTGTTTCTCTCTGTTCGTCTCGCTCTCGGTCCACGGAAACTCGTGAATAATTTAGTCATTGCGCCCTCGTGACTCGAGAGACGAGGTCACGTCTTTCAATTATGCTCAAAGGGCCACCGCTTCGGCCACGTCTCAAAAAGAATCCAGTACCGTTTCCGGAACGTCCACGAATCCGAAAATTTATCATTTTCTCGAAATATTTTGTGGTAGATTGATAATATTTTGTTTCGTTGCAAAATTGCGCATTCTGGTGAATTTTGCATTTTTTCTCTGCCCTGGTGAGAATTTCAGATTATTTAAAAAAATTAAGGGTTGAATTCAAGTCCAATTTCCGGAACGTCCACGAATCCGAAAATTTATAATTTTCTCGAAATATTTTGTGGTAGATCGAAAATATCTTGTTTCGTTGCAGAATTGCTTTCTGGGGAATTTTGCAATTTTTTTAGTCCTGGTGAAATTTTTAGATTATTTTGGAAAATTAAGGGTTGGATTCAAGTCCAGTTTCCGGAACGTCCACGAATTCGAAAATTTCTAATTTTCTCGAAATATTTTGTGGTAGATCGAAAATATTTTGTTTCGTTGCAAAATTGCGAATTCTGGTGAATTTTGCATTTTTTTTCTGCCCCGGTGAAAATTTTGGATTATTTAAAAAAATTAAGGGTTGGATTCAAGTCCAGTTTCCGGAGCGTCCACTACTATTGTGTGGACTACTACTATGAACTAATATTAATTTAAAAATACTCAATTCCTTCTCACCATTATTATAAACAATAAAAAAAAGTGATTTATGTATTAATGTGCAATTGTTCCAAAAAATCCGTACAAGAGTTCGCGAAATTTTATTGGAAATCTGTGCTAAATTGTATAGAATCATGAGAATAACGGCAGAATAACGACATTGGTCTCGCATTCATTCTCAATGTTCAATTGCAAACTATCGAACCATATTGCACCAGCAATTGTTTTCACGGGAGGTTAAACATTTGTTTCCATAGAAAAATATTCTTTAACATGATTTTATCTCGCAAAAACATTCTTCGTTATTTCCCTATGAGATTTATATCAGCATCGTTATCACAAGATAATCCTCCTGTCATCTTTTGGGCAAATTAACGCCGTATTTTGCACGTCACTCGGTAAACGCTATGAAAAGTCGTGCGTCATAGTGGCGACGATTGAAATGATTCAACAACGATCCACGTGTTTTGACTATACATACGCACACATTACAAAATTGGCCAAACGATAGCTCCCATGGTCACGGTTGTAACGCCAACTCGCCCAAATACGATCCAATGTCATGTTACCGCTTACGTGCATCGATATACCGGGTGTCATAAAAGTAACGCCAAAAACCGCGTTAATCTGTCCAGAATGAAATATCAAACAGAAAAGTCAAATAACATTTTTTCGTACGACGAATAGTTTCGAAGATATGGCCGAAAATCGATTTTTTTCAACTTCAACGATCGATATCTCGACAACGGTCGATCCTAGCGAAAAACGTCTCGGGACTTTTCGTCTCGTAATCTCATTTCCTATTCACCTGTACATTTTGATCCGCGACTTTTTGGACACCCGGTACATAGTCCAGACAGACGGGTGTAGTTTTTCCTACGTCCGTCGGGAGTTTTTTTTTCATCTCGTCTGTCTTTTAAAGTTGAGAATGTCGAGGGGCAGTGTAAGATCCACTACCAAAGGGGCCGAAGGGTCTAACGACATTATCTTGCTCGGGTTATCCCCTTAATCGGTTTATTTCGAGACCCGCGTAAGATTCGACTCTCACAAACGACGAAATAATTACACAGGGAATTTTTGATATTCCCTCTCATTTTCTTGAAAACGAACAAGAAACAAACGCTCTCGCGTCTTCATCGTCATTCGTACAAACTGAGAGATTGATTTCCTTTCATTATAGAAATAAAAAGGCACGGGGTGCAGCGCGCATTGTTCTGGAAATGAAAATTCTTGTCTTGTTCAACAACGAGGCACTATTTCGTTTGGACGAGAATCCCGGTTCTTCGGGATCGTATTGTCAGACGTGATCCGCGTCTTTTTGTTCATGGACGGTGCAGTACGATCTCGAGAGAGGGCTCGGACGAAAAAAAGGAACGAAATGGAATGCCTCGGCTTCGACGCCATCGTTAAACGCGCACACGTGTTTTCTACAGGCTTTTCCAAGTTGATATTTATTTCTATCTGTTTTTTATCATTATTATTATTGAAAAAAAATATTTTTTCTAAATTTTAATAATTTGGAAAAATTATTTTTTATTCGTTTTGAATTTTTTTCTATTGCTTTATTTTACTTATTTGTTATTCTTCAATTTTAATCATTTTCGGATAATAAATTTTTTACTTATATTGATTTGTATTTTTGATTAATCAGGAAAAGTAAAAAATTTACTTTTTTTGTGTTTTTTTTTTGAATTCTCAAATATTAAGTTCACACCATGAAAATTTCATTCACTTCTTCGTTCATTCATGTATAACGTAACGTAAAAGCTGAGAGGTTATTGAGCTCCTCGGCAGTGACAATGGAAAATGCGTTGGTGTCTCTCGGATATCCTGTGCCCCCCTTTGCCCGCTCGTTTCTTTCCTCCCATGCCAATTCTTAATTTCTCCCGGGAGCTTGATAAATATTTTCTCCGGAAAATTCTCATCCGAGGGCTTAATTCTATATGCATAGAATTTTGATCATTCGAATCTATCGAAAAAATATTTTTTATTCATTACTTTGGAATTCACAAGACAATTCGCAATTATTATTTTTCCTTCTATTTTAATTGAGAAACTTTTTTACGATTTTATGTCTTTGAAAATTATTTTTAATTTTTTAAAATTGGTACACGGGAATTAAATCGTAATTTCTTGCGTTTACGTTTTAAATTAAATGATTTGTTTAATTATTTAAAAAAAAAATAGAAATATTATTAATGATATTTCGAATTCTGATCCTTCCAATATGTAATTTTCAAAAAGAAAGCCTCAAATCAATAAATACGAAATTTTCTTTGAAGGCAGAAATCTTAAAATGCTTTGTGCTATATCTGTATACATGTATACATATACTTTTGTGAGGAACGGCGCGATCCCCAGAAATACCAAAATATTGTAGATGGTCCTCATCAGCCTGGCTAGCTCAGTCGGTAGAGCATGAGACTCTTAATCTCAGGGTCGTGGGTTCGAGCCCCACGTCGGGCGATTATTTTTTTTTTAATTTATTTTATTTTTTTTTCGTTTTGATTTTTATTGTTAAAACTTTGCTCTTTAAAAAAATGTCCCACAGATCCTTTTACCTTTTAAATTGACATTTAACGATTATTATCGGCAGGAAAGAGATTTCGAGGTAACGCTTGTTAATCGAGCGTAAAATAAAAAAAAGAAAATAATAATAAAAAGGGTTTGTCGGTGAGAAAAAAAAAGAGGAGGATGAAACGAGTACGGATGAGTCCGAGAGGGACAAATAATAATCTCGGGAAGTATTACTTTCGCTCGCGAGAGCGTGAGAAAGCGAAGGGTGCTTGAATTACGAGGAATAAAACGCGCTCCCACACACACGTACGAGAATAGCTGTGATTAGTGGTCATTCGTGGATCGCCGAGAGTACGACCTGACGATAAAGAGGAATAATCGAGAGAAAGATGAAATTTTTGAAAACAAATATTCGAGCTAAAAGATGTAAATAACTCAAATGTATGATATTTCAACTTGATGCTAATTTTTGGTCAATTTTAGAGTATGACCCTTTTTCAAAATAAAAATCTGTAAAATTTGGTCACGCTGTTTATGAATATATTTACAAGCTCTGCCTCAAATTTTGAAAATGATTCACCGAATGCTTCAAAAACTATTTTTACGCCTACGAAAAGTGACAATCTTTTGAGTTTCAAATATTTCTAAAACGTTTTTTTATTGTATTTTATTTTAAAAAAATTATTATTTTAACGATAAAAATATATTTCTCATTACAGAAACAAAAACTCAAAAATCAAAACGAAATTAGTTACAACAATTATCAAACTACAAATTCCGAATATATAGTGATTACGTCAGATATTATCAAAATTTTGCATAAGTATTCTTAATATATTAGGTATTCCCTTTAGGAATTTTTTTTTTAGGATTTTAGCACAATTGATTATTACACAAAATTATTTCATAAAATTACTTCCAAAATATATTATTTTATTGTTATATTATTATAAAATTTATTATTTTCCAGACCTAAATTCGACATTTTCAGTTTCTCGAAATTGCAAACTTTGGCTGTCAATAATTGGAGGGGGGGTTATCGGGCAGGATTGTAATGGAGGAATTTTTCATATATATATAATATATTTTAAAGTTAGAAAGTGCTGTAGTTTTTGATTATTCGCTTCGGGCAAATATTTGTTGAAAATTGCTCGTCGACGTAACGACTCGACTCGAATTTCCTCGTTGTCTGATAAATCCATATTAATGCTTCCCTCTCAAGGTAACACGAGAAATGTCAAAGCTACATTCATGGGATTCGAAAAATCGACAAAAAAGTACGATCTCTTTTATAAGACTTTCTTCTATTCATATTTTATAACGTAAACTTTTTTGGTTATTTTTAAAGTCTGACAATTTTACTTATCGCTGAATTCAAATGTCAAGATTACCTTTGATGACCAATTAATTAATTAGAAAGATAATTATCACTTAATTTTATAACGAAATTTTGTTTTTCTATGTATAAATTAACATAATTTATTTTTGATGACGAACAAGACGAAATTGACAAACATGAAAGCAGGAAATAATTTTTTTTTTCCACTGGTCATGATTTCTTAATTTTTATTTGTAAAGATGAATGGAAATTTTCATGGTGACGGGTTGAGAACCCATCGTACGTTCTTCGTTCAAATCTCTCTCTTTCTCTCTCGCGGTTGCTAGACCCAGAATCGATAGCTCTCCTCGCTTGTAGCATTAGGCGCTTTCTCTCTCTCTCTCTCTCTCTCTTTGTATGCTCGTTTTCTCTTCGGATCCTGCGCTTCTCTCCCAAATGCCTTTGTCTCAAGATTCGATGAACATCTTTCACCGGTTGAAGTGTTTTAGGACAAAAGTGACGATAAGATTTTGCAAGGATGTTCTTGATGCGATGTTTAGTCATCCAAATATGATGATAAATCGAATTATAATGTTTTATCTGAAAATAAAAAATGTTGAAGAAAAAACCTCATTATTTCAATTTTATAAAAGAGTAATGCAGAGGGAATTATCGAGCAGGCGATGAATTGAGAAATAAAAAGAACAAGAGTGTTGTCATGGAAATAAAAAAAAGGATACAAAAATACAATAAAAGTTCCGTCGAAAAAGGAAAATCGGAAAACGTAGACGAGAATTAGAAATAAAATATTAACTTTATCCTTGAAAAAATATTTTGAGTGAATTTATCTAATTTAATCATCTTGACAAAAATAATTGTCAAAAGTACGACAGTAATGTCTATATTGATATTTCTATAATATTGAATATTTCTGAAAAAATAGTAAATTGTTTTGGATCTGTCTTGAATCGTCACTTTGAATATGTAATCTTTTTTTTTTAATTTTCATCTAATACATAGATGTCGAGTAATTGGAACCTAAAATTGTAAAATTTCAACCGATTAATTATTTGTAATTCTTATCTGGTCTTTTAATTTCACCGTGTCCCAAATCATTTTTTTCAAAATTGACAAATCTTCATAAAAACGATTTAAAAAAAATTGAAATTCGTCATCACATAGAGCACATGCAAGAGTAATAAAATTTAAACAAAAAAATAATTCATAAAATGACAGTTCAATCACATAAAAAATATTAGTTCATATTTCATCATAAAATAAATATTTCCATTGCTTTTGAAATTTGCATTTTTTTTTCGATACAGAGAAACGCCTGGTCAGGCTCTACGGTAGGACTTTGGGGTTAGAGGGCGATAGAAAGGGGGCTGTTTTCATGTAAATCTAATGATTGGTTCGTTGAACCTGGTCACCCTTTCGCGCTACACTGTCTTCGACGTTCCCGTCCATTCGGTTCATCAACTGCATACAGACCTCCCCATGCAATGTACAATATTCGTGTCTCGACATTGTCCGCGCGTTGATTCACGCACTCGGGGCTCGTGCGCGTTGCTCCGGGTGACGATACGTTATTCTGGACTTCGGTCAAACTCGTATAAAGTTCCCCCGTTATATATTCGACGCTGAGGGTTGTCCCTAGACTGCACTAAACTCTCGGCTATTATTTTTTACAAAATTTTCTGACTCAGCCCGAAGGCTCGAAATCTCCCTATTCACAATTGCGGATGAAATTATGGATGAGCAGAATTTTAAATCAACCTCGACACACAATTGTACCGTTATATAGTCACCGACAGGCAAATATAAAAATTTTTATATCCGAATATCATAAATTTTAATAAAAATATTAATTTTATGATCTCAGAGGGCCAAAAATTTTTTTTTTTCATCAAATTTTTCCATAAATTACGTACGATATTAAATAATTAAAAAATTCATAATTATAGGAAATGAGAAATAGAAATAATATTATTTTCCACGCCTTGATATTTTTCAACATATTTATTTTGTAATTATCTTAATGTAATGTTGACTTGGAAATTTCTCATCGTCGATGCACCTGTAAGTAGTCAGGAAATCAAAAGTAGAACAAAATATCGATCTTTCTACGTCATGAAATTATCTTATTATTTTTTACTCTCCTGAATTACGAATAGGTAATCGATGTTGACGATACGTCATCGGAGACAATGGTGAAACGTGTAAACCTCCCTTGTAATCCCACGGTGAATGGGGTGGTCACTTCGTCTACAGTATAATAATAGCCATCATTTTCATGAACCTTTAATATTTTTTCTCTACTTTTGGTCTTTTTCTGTCTTAATATATTTATATATTCATCTATGTATGTCTCAACCCTACTTTATAAGTTTTCTATTTTTATTCTCCACACTTTTATTTTAGATTTTATATTCGAATATAGAACGAATTCGACTTTTTTTTTATCAATTTTTATATATAGTCGTAAAATGGTATCTATATATGGCAGAAAATCCTTTTCAACGTGTAAAGATAAGTTTAATATTAATTGTTTATTTATATACACTAGCGGAAACAATTAAAAGATAAAAAAAAGTCAAATTTTTAGCCATTTATTACATAGCTGTATCTTGGCTAAAAATGATCGTATCCGTAAAAAAAGCAATTTGAAGCTTGAAATCTCTAGTTTTGAGATCTAAGGACGAAAAAATTTTCAAAGCCGCGTGTATAGCGCCACATCAATGAATCCAACGAAAAAAAAATTTTAGAAATTTTTCTTGTTTTACTTTTTTCTGCAAGTACTTCGGAATTTTTGTTTTTTGATTAAACTATTAATGGGAAAAGATAGATGGTTTACTCAGCTTCAATTTCCTTTTTTGTAGACCTCGATACGACCATTTTTCACTGAGATATCAGCGTTTGAACAGAAAAAGATCTTTTTGTCTTTGACCATCGATATCTCAGCAACCACTGATCACACAGAAAATACAAGGAGGGTTTTAAAAACGTGAATAAATCCTCTACAAGTATTGCTTAATATTTTTCCGAAAAAAAAATCGTTTTCATTTTCCGAAAAAAAAAAGTTTTCATTTTTCACATGAATTTGCAAAAGCATGAAAAAATGGGCTTTTTGTGGGTTTTCGGAAAATCAAACGTCAAATTCAAAATATTGGTGAAACTAATAATATTAAGCATGCCTATTACAGTTCAATTATAGTGTACAATTCAATAGTGTATATAGTTAATTTTTGCATACCTGTCTACGATATTGAGTTCTCTTTTTGTGTCATACGAAAATAAATAAGAAATAAAATATTAAAAATACAAAAAAACAATTTTGCACACGAGTCTTGTACTTTTTCATATTTTTAATATTTTTTGTTGCAAGTGTTTATTTGACTGCTTAATTTACATATTTTATTTTTTTCTAAATAATAAAACTTATTCGACGACACGCCATCGCAGATAATAGCGAAACGTGTAAGGTTCCCTTGTAATCCTACTCGCGAATGGGGTGGTCGTTCGTCTACAGTCAAAACAACTATCATTTTGATGAACTTTTTTATCTTTCCCTCTTTCTTCTTTTTTGGTTAATTTTCTTGATATATTTTTCCATCGACTGTGCTTGGTACGTTCTTTCATTTCCTTTCTGTGTACCTCAATTTTTACAAATAAATATTTTTATAAAAATCGATAATTACAAAATAGAAATTCGATATTTTTATTAATTTTTAAACTCGCATTAACTTCGATACGTGATTAGTTTAATTGAAACTGATTAGTTTCAAATTTGACGTATAAAACGAGATTCATTATTTGTTAAGAATTATTTTATTGTCTCTACGATAGTTTACATTTTGAGGGTCAAAAATGAATAAAAAATAAAATATGAATTGAAACACAAATTACAAATAAGTAATTCAGTGTTCGAGTTTTTTACTTTTTCATTTTTTTTTCTAACCATTTTGAAGGTTATTTTTTATTGTTTTTTCTATTCTTTTTTTATTATCAATGGTTATTTGACATTGTATTTTCACTTGTATTTTTCTTGGTCTTGTTCGTGAATTTTTTTATTTATCTTCTATTTTTGTTTTTTCTAAATTACACAAATTAATATTTGACGATGACTCGTGGAAGGACACGCACGCGGGGACAAATGGGACAAGACACGAAGCGAGTGATATGGGAAAAAAGAGCGAGAGAAAGGAACACGATGTGCAAAGGGGCAATGGCACTTATTCGTTGCACATACGTGTGTACAATGTGCACCAATCCGCTGACATATCCACACATTTGCTCGAAATGTTGTTATGGTTACGCCAGGACATCAACACACCGTTTCAACGAATTTTCCTTTCCTTCGTTTTCCCCCTTTTTATTTCACTTCTATTTTAATCTCGCCTCGCGCGAGATAGAAGATAATCACGTGCGTTTCCTTTTTTTTCACTCTGTTACGAAAATTGCTCTGCCTTTTTTTCCCCTCTCGACAAAGCGCGTAAAACGTTCGACAGCGAAACAACATTTTTCCGTGAACAGGAAAAAAAAATTGAAGATCCATCAATCAAGAGTGAAGAGAATCTAAAAAAAAAGATTTTATCAAATTTTTTTTTGTTTTATTTGCAATGTTTTGTACTTAACATATTGTCAAATGTAATTTAAAGTGAATTAAATGACCAACCAGCAAATTATCAGCTAAAGAAAGCGAAATCAAACATGGACCTGGAAGTCGAATTATAAAAAAAGTGAGGAAAACTGCAACTCACACTCGCTGTTGAAGTCAAGTGAATTATTTTTCTAACACGTTCGAAAGCATGAAAAAATTATTGGAAAATTTTTTATCCAAAAACAGAAAAAAATAAGATCTATCGATCAAAAGTAAATAGAATCTAAAAATACAAAGTTTTATTGTATACACTTTTTACAATGTCTTGTAAAGCGATAGCCAAACAATGAAATTTCTAGAAACTTTTTTTTAAAAAAGAAAAAAAAATCGAAGGACGTTCTAATCAATTTTAATGAGAATTTTAAAAAACGATTCTAAATAATTCACTTTTTGGTTTTATTTTTAACATCTTTTATATCCCTTGTTCAGCTATTTAATGAGAGTTCGTGTCTGGCATTGCGTTCCCTAGAGAATTTTCGAGTATTTATTTATTCCTGGCTCTCTCTTTTTTTGGAGTCATCATAATGGCGAGGAACGCTTAGAATAATTATTTTCGTATCAATGCATCGGGGTAATTGAATTTTCGTCCATGGAAATTAAGGGAAAAAAATATAAAAAGAAATTAAAAACGAAACAACAGAAATTTAAAGAAAAACTTATTTTGTTTTTTTTTATAAATAACGAGAGCAACTCTTTCTCCCATTTTTTTATCTTCTCTCATCTCTCAAATTTCTTTTACGAGGTCAGCCACGTGAAGTCTCATTCATGCGTCATTAATCACGATAATAATTCTCGTGTTTTTATAACGCCGGTTCAAGTTCACTGGATCCTTGTTCCTCCAGTTTTTTCTCTCCCCCGGTCTTCCTCGATATTCCCTTCGCATTATACCGAGCATTACTCATTTTCGATCGATTTATCGCCGGGATGGACCATTCCATTGTTTCCATGCGCATTTATTTATCTCTACATCGAACTTCGTAAAATTACACGCGAAGAAAGATAAAAGAACGAGACAATACTATTTCGTTCGATAACGTGATGTTTAAACGATTCCATCGGCAAAAATTCTGCTGCAGGTTTTTTTTCTATGTACAACAAGCTCACGATATACAAGGCCATAATGAAGCTAATATGGACATATATAATTCAACTTTGGGGAACAGCTATACCAACTCAAATCTAGACATAATTCAAAGATTCCAGTCCAAAACACTAAGGATGATAGCAACTGCACTGTGGTACATAAAAAATAGCTCCCTACACAAAGATCTCAAGATGAACACTATACAACAGGAAGTCGAAAAATGTAGCAGTAATTACCAAATCTGACTAGAAAACCATCAGAACCGATTGGCGAGCAATCTAGTAGAAAGCAATCTCCAAAGGAAAAGATTAAAACGATTCAAGCCAGGACATCTACCTCAACGATTTAGCTGAGGGGGGGGGGGGTAAACATTTAAATCAATCTCTAATAGACAATACATAACCAGTGGCCCGTCGATGGACGGTCAACTGTTCTTTTATTCCCATTGTAATCGCTCAAAACTATTCATTGTTACATTTAGTAACATAATATAGTTGTAAATAAAAAGAAAGAAACGTTTTTTTCTGTTGAAAAAAAAATTTCGATAAAAGAAAAGATTTGGACGTTGCTCTCCTTTCAACAGAGACGTGCAATTATTTCTTATTTTTTCCAAAGTATCAAGATTTTCAAAAAAAATGTAAATCCATTTCGCATTTCTCTCTCGCACAAAAAGTAAATTTTTTTTGTTAATGTTAGATAAAAATGATCAGGAAGATGTTCCCTACAACATATATTTCCAAATTTAAAAATCAACAATTTTTATTTATTTTATTTTCCTCCTTTGTTACTTTGGGGGTTTTTTTATGTCGTAATTACTCGGCCGCAGCGAATGAGGAAAAATTTTTCGAGCGACACGTGACGTCCTCGTTTTAAGAGAACGGAGATTGGGTCGGTAGGAGAGAGCAAGGAAAATCCTGATTCTGTGACAGGGATAACAAAAAGTCGCCCCGGCAGAAGTCTCTCTCAATTTCTTTGTTCCGTTAGGATGCCGCGCGAACAAGAAAACCACCGCCTGCCTCCGGTCCTGATTTATTCTTATACATATCGAAACTATTGATTTTTCCTTTTTTTCGTATTTTATATTTTATCGCACATTTCCGGACGAAAATACGGAAATTTTATACTACTGGAAATCGATAGGACAAAGGAATACCCAAAATCTTATTAAAAAAGTCTGAAATAAAAATTTTTCACTTTTGAAAAAATGTTTTTTACTGAAGAATTTTTTGTATTGAGAAATAATTAGTACACGCTTTCCTTTACAAAAATATTTTTGTATAAAAATTTATAAATTATCGAATAATCAACATTATGACATTGTTAATTTTTTGTTTTATTAACTTGTTAGTTTGAGGCAATTATTTTCATGATTTCCCATTTTTGTGCTCTTATGTATTTTACAAAAATGCAAAGTACTAATATCATTCAATTAAATTCCTGAAATTTTTTTATTGGAAGAAAAAAATTATATTCGTCGTTCGAATAAGATCCAGGACGATGAGACGCATCCGGGGCTCAATTCGCGATAAATCGAGTATTTAAAACCAGAAGCGATTATTCGTCGTTGGGTGGATGCGTTATTGCGATATTAATACAAATGATTCATTGACAATTAGGGAGACAAGGATGAAGGTCCATTGAATCGACCAATTGCTGCATTTTTTTCTTCTTTCACTCGTCCCAAGCCCACGTGCTCTACGTGACAGGAGAAATTTAGACGCAAACAAAAACAGAAAGCGCATAATTTTATCTCTGACACGAAAAAAGAAACGAGACTAGAATTAGCGTCATTTTGACTTTTATTTATCGTTCAATTTTGTGAGCTTAATTTTTTAATGACTCATTTTTCTTTGGCCCGCCCTCTTTTTCGCATTCTGTTTAATTTTTTCCCTCTCGTTGTCTCCTTCTATATTTCTCTCTCTCTATGTCTCATCGTCTTTCGTATATTTCTCTGTTGGCGTTTATGCGATAACGTTTATTGTAATGACTCTCGTGTTATCTAGCCTCGTCTCCATTCTTCATAGATTAGTTTCATCCGGAAGAATTACTAAGTTTGTACGTGACTGATTCCTCTCTCTCTCTCATCTCTCGCTCTACATATATCTCTTCATATTTTTCTTCTCAACCTCCCTTTTCCTTTCTCCTCTTTTCCTCTTGTTCCTTTTTCTCGCTCCTTTTCGCTGCTCTCCTCCCGTTTGTCAACGTTAATAAGTTGATTTAACTGTTAGCACGGAGAGTGGATAATTTCCAGTCGTCCATTGTCCTCCCGATTGCCGACGACGCTCGCAACTCAAAGAAGAAATGAGATCGAAAAATGTAATATAGTCGAGAGATGTAATAACACAGAATTAATTTATTTTTTCTTGATTTTTTTTCAAGTCAATAAATTATCCTTAATTCTTTGTATCTCAATGATTATGAATCTAACTTAACTGAATAACTGATATTAATTTTTCCAAAATTTTTCGTGTATATTCAGTTTTGGGAAATTTCAAAATAGTATCGAATTCGAGTTTGAATTTTGTTTCAATTTTTTTTGTTAATAAATAATCATTGCTAATAATTTATTAATCTTTATTCCCTTGGTATTCATAAACACCAACACGCTGATTTATTTTCAAAAAACTCGCCTACGTGCATCAGCGTCGCGAAATTCCCACAAGAGTCGCGAGCTCAAAATTCCAACGTAACGCCCACACGCTCGACTAGCTCCGCCCATATTCCTCGCTCGACGCGCGCGGTTCGTCCGCGCTCCCCCCACTCCGCGCTCGCTGCGCGCGGAGTGGGGACTGATTAAAAAAGATTTCGTTTTTTCTCAGCGCACGTCCAACTTCTCGTTTCCTCTCGCGCTACGAGCGTCGTTTTATTCACGGGCCGCTCTGTTTGTGCGAGGCTCAGAAGAGCAGAGCGCGTTCCTCTCGAGCGAAATGGCGAAAAGCCTCGCGCACGTGCGCGGATGCATCCTCAATGGCTCGTCACGTATCGTGTACAAAAGATGAAGGAATAAATGAAATAAGAGTGAAGGAGGAATGAATGGAAGAAAGGATGAGAGAGAAAGAGAGGGAGAAAAACTTCAGCATCTCGGCCTTTGCGTCTGAGGCACACGAATGCGAGAAAGAACGGGACAAACTTTTCTTTACTCGTCGCTCTGCGTCTTTGTCAACTCTTTAAATTCTGCTGGTAAAATGTTCATGGTCTGGCGGTCCTCCATATAAAAAGTACCATTTGTTATGCTTTCTTTTCAATTTTTTTTTGCACAGCAGTTTTTTACTATAAAAAAGTGGTCTTATTTTATTTTCTTGTGATTTTTATTTTTATTTATCCTAAAATTCCACTTAGCTTTTTTGTCTTTTTTTTAAAGTAAAGGTTTCTCCATTTATAGATATAGGTTTTGATTATATCAGGGACAAGTCCTTGCGTACAAAATAGCATTAACAATATGAGTATAGTGTAATACAGTATAATAAAGTAATTTCCAATAATGAGTGAAAAGATCAAAAATGGTGAAATGCAAATATATAGAATCGTCGGATCGAGGTCAATGACCGGTTTTCGGAAACGTCATGAAATAACCATTCAATCGTTAATGAAAAAAATCTGATCATTGTTATATGTTGTCAATTTGAGAATGTCTTGTCTTCAAGATTTGCACTAATATGCAAAATAAATTTTAAATAAGACTAAGAAAAAATAGTAGGTCAAGCCAAAGGCATTGTTACAACATCTGTTGATCTCCTGTTGTGGATAATACCTTATATACTTTATAATAAAGAGTTGAAAAAAACTACGAGAGCATTTATTATCCGATCGAGACGAATCATGGACCATTTGAAAGTTAATAAAATTTACTTGAATGTACTTTTTTGAATTTTTAAAATCAGACAATTTGAACGAAAAAAATTGAAAAATTCAAGTGTCCCGATATTTATGCCCCTTACTGTAGGTTTTTATTATACCAGGGACAAGCCCTTGCGTACAAAATAGCATTAAAAATACGAGTATAGTGTAATACAGTGTAAGATCGAGACGAATGATGGACCATTCGAAAGCTAATCAAAAAAGTACATTCGAGTAAACTTTACTCGAATGTACTTTTTTGAATTTTCGAAATCAGACAATTTGAACGAAAAAAAGTTAACAAATTCAAGTATCACTACTGTAGGTATTTATTACACCAGAGACAATCCTTTGCGTACAAAATAGCATTAACAATACAATATGAGTATAGTTCAATGCAGTATAACACAGTATGTAATTTCCAATAATGAGTGAAAAAATGAAAACATATGTCGTAGACAATTGGAAAAAAAGGGTGGGAAATTGTACAGGAAGTCATGAGAGATGAGTAACATACCTGGAAATTGTTCCTATGTGCAATGTTTCAAGAATCCCCTGAAGGCAGTATTTGATTGATAACTGGATAAGAGAGCTAGACTTGAGAAAATAGTGTTTTTTTAAAGTTCAGGTGTCTCTTCTCTTGACAACTCATCCAACCATCCAGAAAATGATAGAAAACAAAATGGAAGTCCAGACTTCGATATATTATTCATATTTTATTTATTTTTTTTAGTGTTCTTTTTTATTTATATTTTTTGTCTAAATAACGTAGATGGTCCTTCATTATTATTTACCAAGAAAACAATTTTCTAAGACGTTTTTCGAATCAAATAATTTGTTACTATCAAATCATTTCTGCTTCCTTTTTATGTATACAACTTTTTTTACATCTTTTTGCTTTTCGTTAATGTTTTTTCTTATTCCATTTTTTTCGCACAACTGCGATCGGTGAATCTTCACGAATTGAACTTGTCTCAAGAGACCGAAGGAAAACCTGTTTTCACCTTCGGGCCGTCTGGTTTGTTCGAATCGTGTTCACGAGCGTATACAGTGGACTCTCCCATAATAAAATGATCGCAAAAATTATAAAAATTATTTTATTCCTCAATGAATTCCTTGCATTAAAAATACACTCTTGATCCACCCTTAAAGTGTTAATTTCGCGAATTTCACTATAGAAATATGAAATCCTTATTGACACTTGTGATCATACATTTTTAGTGGTAATGCTCGAGTGAAGAGTGCATTTACTGTAGGCTTTATATATATGGGCACATATATAATATATACGTGTATATAATATTATATATGTACGAATATTTGTATATACTCACGCTCGTGTATATAGAAAATTGTATTCGGTTGAATGAGGTTGTCGGGCATCTGCATCCTCCGGGAGAGAGAAGGAGAGAAAATGCCCACACGACATTCCACGTTGGAATGCGATCGCGTACGTCCTTTGCGGGCTCTCCACTCGCCGCGATTCCACGAGGTCGCCCTTGCCGTTTCTCTTTATCCATTTTTATTTTCTTTTTTTTTTTCAATGTTTTATTTTTCGTACATACCGCCCGGGCTTCTCGCTTGAGAATTTTGCACCTGCTGTAACAACCTTCGGGCTCACTTCCCCCATTTCTTACCTCCAGGCTCGAATTACTCGTCGCTCACTCCATTCACGAAAAATTGATTCCTTGAGAAGTCTTTTGGGGTTCTTGAATTTTTGCTCTTTATCGAGTTTCGTCGTTCGATGAAAATTCTGGAGAAATAAAAATTGAAGTTTTATGTAAGGGAGAAATTTGTCAATTACTGCTATATGAAATTGTATTTTAATTTTACAAATCAAAATTAAATTTTGATTTTAAGAATAAATTTTTACAAGTGTATTTCTTTAAAATTTTTGAAAAATAAGAACTTTCAACTCTGACTGTACCAACCGAGCTCCCGCAACAATTGTCTGATAAAAATATGTCGATATATAATTACATTGTTAGCAGCTGTATTTACGTGTGTTCTACCGGTCAGAACGAACTGTTCACCAATTTTCTGTCGAAGAGACAGTGAAAGTTCGCAAAGAGGTTATAGAAAGCGTTATTTTGCATACAAATTAACAAAAATTTAGCATTCGTATTTGTATTCGAAGTTTACGTGCATTTTCTAAAACGGAAATTCTCTAAATATAATAATAAACAAAATTAAAAAAAAAACAGCTTCCGAGCAAGTCGTAGTATAATCTCAGGTGATTAACATCTTTACGTATTTATGATTTGACAAAAAATTTGATATATTTATCAAACTTAAAAAATAAAGAAAAAAAATCTGAAAATCAGAAAATTTTTATTTTTTAAAAAAATCATAAATGTATGCAAAATTAAAAAATATGGAAAATTTTATGAACAAATCTCAAGAAATGATGAATGATAAATTTTCAATCACTTTTTTATTAAACTGACAAAAAATAAACCGAATAATCAACCAAGATGTAATTTACTTTCATTGAGAATCAGAAGTGAATTCTGTGATCTCTTATTAATTCTCTCGTTCGAGCCAAGCCCCTGAGGATGTAAGTGCGAGTACGTAATTTCGTGTACGACAACTGCAACTAATGGCACTGAGAGAAATTCCTTAGTGCATTTTTTTCTTTTGTTTCTTTTTTTTTGCTTCTCGCGTATTTCTCTCCAGCTTGTTCGTTAGATGGGAATCAGCTGACGCGGCGTGCGCGCGCGAATAATCAGGAAGCCATTACGTCTATCCCGTCCCGTATTATAAACGATGAACTGCAAACGCGGAGCTGACTCCCATCGGCGCGCGGCGCTCTGCACACGGAAAAGTCTTGATGCTCCTCTGTACCCAACGAATAAATGAATTCAAGCTTTAAAGCTTGGTCGAAATACAAATCATTTTGAAGTTGTTGTTGATAAAATTTATCGATGATTCGAATTTATTCTTGCTTGAAATATTGATCAAAAAAAC
Organism: Cremastinae sp. B BG-2022a; assembly: GCA_030522605.1. Classification (NCBI taxonomy): domain Eukaryota; kingdom Metazoa; phylum Arthropoda; class Insecta; order Hymenoptera; family Ichneumonidae; species Cremastinae sp. B BG-2022a. Next base: position 23,624 of record JAPYYX010000647.1, on the reverse strand, counting down.
ATTGTCTAAAACATTTTCAAAATTTTATTCAACAAAATTAAAATAACATTCTCGATCGAAATATTTTTTATCATATTGACCTTGGTGAATAATTTTTCGTTAAAATTCATTCATTAGATCGAGATAACAAAAAAAAATTTAATGTTTTTTTTAAACAATTTAAAAAATTTTGTAATTTATCCATTTACCAAAATACCATTCAATTGATTTTTTTCTGAAGTTTGAAAACATTTGATTAAAATATACTTTGTAAAAACTCAAAAACGTATTTTTCGATGAAAATACCTTTACAAAGACCTTCAACTTCGGCTCTTGGATCTTCCTCATTCGTTCTCCGTCTCTCTTCGGCAACTTTGCTTATAATTGCATATTGTGAATCTCGAAGCTCGTAGTAGCCCCATTGTAGCGTGTGAGCCATTTAAAGCGTTTCTACGATTCGTATCTTGTAAAAACTGCATTTATTTACATTTTCACATCGATAATTACAATAATATGAAAATATCAGTAATTTGGAATCTAATCATTTGAATTATTCATGTAAATCATTCTCTCAGTTTCATTGAAAGTAAAACCATACGTATAATTTCATTTATCTTTATTATTAGTATTTTTAAAAAATTTTAATTTTCATCGTTACATAATTTTATATCCTTTCCAAATTATATTTGTTTCTTATTTATCGATCCAAAAACCATGCAAGTAATTTTTTATATTTCTTAAAAATAGTTTTTCTTCGTATATTCAAATTTTATTCATTTTTATACAATCTTTTATTGCAATGATTCTATTTTATATTTAAACGCCGAGAAGCTCGAGAATATAAACAGCATGAGAATGAAAATGAATGAAACGCGCTCTGGCAGACGCATTTGGCGAACGTTTCCTGCGTATCGTCTCTTTATTTACCCTGCAAGTGCGCGGGAGTAAAACAACACACAGTAATCGACACTCTTGATGAGAAATAACGAGAGGAGAAAAAGCCTCTATTCTACTGCCATCTTCTAGGAAATTTAAAATGGGCAGGGACTTTTTTCTTCCTCGTTCTTCTTTCTCTTTTTTTAATTTCCCATACGCGTGCATCCGCCAAGAAACGTTTTTTTCCTGTTTCGTGTTTTCACAATGCCCGCATGCAGGATAATTATCGTGCCTGTGGAAAAACTCGATGCAAATGTGCACACTTTGTGAACCTCGAGATAAAATGATTTTTCATACTCGAAGTGTTCTCTCTTATTCTTTTTTCATCGTTGATAAACGAGATTGGATTTTCTTGTGTTTTTAATCATTTTCCTTCGAGTTATTTAATTTTTGTTATTTTTCAATTATTCTTTTTTTTCTCAAGTAATTATTTGCAATCATATTTTGATCATTTTATTAAGAATTGTTTTTACTCGGTAATTTCGTTTGTAATTACATTGTCCAAGAATTTTTCGACTACATGAAAAAAAATCGTAATTTTTAGGGTCATGTTTGTTGTTTTGATTTTACATTTTTGTAATTTTTCAATTATTATTATTTTTTTCAAGTAATTATTATGTATGTATGTAGTGAGTTTTATTTGCACAACCTTTGAAGGTTTTTTACAAAGAGTTTACAAATCTTACTTATTTCTAATTATTTCAAGTAATTATTGTTTGTAATCATATTTTGATCATTTAATTAATAATTGTTTTTACTCTGTAATTTCGATTGTGATTACATGGTCCAAGAATTTTTCGACTGCACGAAAAAAAATTATAATTTTTGGGGTCGTGTTTGTTGTTTTGATTTTACATTTTTGTGAGGCAGAGTCAAAAGAGTAATTTGAAAATTTTTATATTCACTTCGTGCGCGAGAGTAATGAGGCAAGAAAAATTCTAAATGGGACGAAACGGGGAATTGCCCAATGTGAAGCACGAAGAGCGCTATTACGAAAGAAGAAGAAAAAAAACACGTTGGTTCGTTTCTTTCATTAGTTTACTTGGTCGGTTTCAACGTTCCTCTCTCATTCTCTTCTTATTTCTTCTTCTCTTTACTCTCGGAGAGAAAAGCTCAACGACCTCGTCGTGTCTCGAGACGACGAAAAACACGGCTCCCTCCGTTCCCCCTCTTTTATTTCTCGATCCGGACGTACCGCAACGTTATCGCCATGCACCAAAGCCACGTGTTTCATTTTTATGATATATATCTTTAGTAGGGTCTCGACAATTGGAGATTTCGTCCCCCGTAATGCGCTACAAACGAGAAAGAAAATATCAATACTTTTTATCGACCACTTTTACCCATCAATGTTATTATTATTGACAACTTTGTCTTTTCTATTTTATGGGAGACATCGTTTTTAAAAGCAAATTTTGAGAATTTGTTTCAGGGAAATAACGACATAAATCGAATTTATGAAAAAAGTTCTTTGTTAAAAATGTCCTAAATAGTGAAAAATTATTTTATTCAAAGTGATATGTATAACAGAAAATGGTGGTCGTACTGCTTTTCCTTGATTGAGATTTTGTTTTGAAAGTGTGCTTTTATTTTTTGAAATTTCTACAGTGGTGTTACCTCTTAATTAACCGCAATTCACTATTGATTTTTAATAATTTATTCTCAATTTAATTCAAAGCAATAAACTTCCTAATGCATACACATGTCTGAATACAGATATACTGAATGACCAGTTATTCGTATGCTTATTAATATTTAATACGATTCTACTGATTTATAGTTAATATCCGTATATTTTTGAATATAAACCACAAATCGAAATTAGTATTTTATACTATAATTTAATTCAAATTACATTAAATGTCCAAATATTGGGACATAGTAGCTCAACCACACGGATTTCCTTTGGTCCATTCAATCACAATGGTCCGTACAGTGAATATAGTAAACATTTTTATGTTTGAACATGTTCCGATAGTTGAATGATATCCCATTCGGACATTTCATTATTGATCTCGATTTAATTCAAATTAATTTAAAATCCATATCCGTATATTTTTTAATATAAATCACAAATCAAAATTAGTACCTTTTACTACCAATTATTTCAAATTATATTGAGGTATTGGGACATAGTATTGTATTGGACATAGTATTGGGACGTAGTCCAACTATTGGGACATAGTAGCTCAATCACACGGATTTCCTTTAGTCCATTGAATCACAATGGTTCGTACAGTGAATATAATAAACATTTTGATATTTGAACCAATGTTTGATGTTCCAATAGTTGAATAATATCCCATTCGTAGATTTCGTCATTATTCTCTCCTACGAAATTATAGCTGAATAAATGAATAGAAACCAAAAATTGATTTTAACATCTCGTATTTTTGATTATTTGAAATGTATTGAATGTCCAACGATTCGAACTCTAGAGTTCAAACACTGGAACAATATTTACTTAAAACAAAGCGAAAATGCGCATAACATCTCGAATTGATTTCGCGAATAGTTGTGATCTATTTCGCATGAAGAAGTCGCGTGACCTGACTTAATATCGGGAGAGCTTTATCCCCCGGGCGACCTGTGCTCTCGGTCGTTGCACCTCTCTCTTTTTCTCCTCGGCCCTGCCGAGCGGGGCTCGGGTCCGCAGCATCCAGGTCGCTTTGTAGGTCACCCGAATCAGGGCACACGTCACGAAACCCGAGAATCTTGCTGGCGGGAAAAAGGGGTCGTAGGGGAAAAGAGGGATACTCCGAAGTTTCCGCGGTTTGCCACCGGAGGGCGTATATTTTCACCCGAGCTTTTTGGATACCCGCCAAAAAGCTCTACTCACGTGCTGGATGAGTAAGAGCACATACACACGACCCGAGGCACTATAACGCCCGATTACGGCCACGAAAAATTACTATCGCTGCAGATTTTTTGCTTCCCGTACGCGACAACTTGTGTGTACATTGAAAAACGAAGGATTCACAGAAAATTGCACCGTTGGACTTTCCAGAACGTTGGTGGATTTTTATTTTTAACGAGCTTTTGTTAACTTCATTTCTATGGGAGTTTTTGTAATCGAGTTTTTCCACAGTATAGCTTGCAAGTATTTGAACGTTCGGTATTGATTTAGCGAAGGAGGTCTGTTTGGATTTTGGTTTTTAAAATATGTTTTTATTGATTTCGATGATGTAAAAACATGGAAAAATTATTTCATACAGCAATTATGAAATCATTTGAGAGTATTCGAACGTCTGGTATTGATCTAGCGAAGGAGGTCTGTTTGGATTTTGGTTTTTAAAATCTGTTTTTATTGGTTTACATTATGTAAAAACATTGAAAAATAATTTCATACAGCAATTATGAAATCATTTGAAAGTATTTGAACGTTTGGTATTGATTTAGCAAGGAGGTCGGTTTGGATTTTGGTTTTCAAAATATGTTTTTATTGATTTAGATGATGTAAAAACATCGAAAAATGATTTCACACAGCAATTATGTTCTAAATTATTTTTTAAATTACTCTTAGACCTAAATTTCTGGATTAATTATGGATGCTTCAAAAATCTTTTTCAATGCGCTTTGAATGCATTTTTCTCGAAACAATGTTTTTAAATCGGCATGCCGAAAAACTTATGCAATTTTCGTCCGATCGACTTGAAATTTTAACTGTAGCTCCTTAGATATATTCTAAAGAGAAAAATAATTAATTATTGAAATTATTTTATTTTAATAAATAAAATTTATTTTATTATAAAGTAAAAATGGTATCAAACATTTCGTTGGCTATTTATTTTATTTAACTTCGACGAAAAAAATGTCAGAAGAAAGTCGATAAACGTTTTTTCAAGTCACTATGAGTTGGGAGATATCTCTTGAAAACATCGCGAAAGAAATCTTAAAAATGATGGACAGAAGATATGCACGTGCACTTGTGAAAAGCGAAAGTGTCATGTCTATATAACTTTCGCAAAGGGTGTCAAATGTCATAGACTTATTTAATACTCATCTCTGAGTTTTGATCTCACACAGCTCAGTGATTCTCACATACATGTGCGACGAAAATTCGTTCACTCTATCTGATAAGATTCAACGAAACGTGACAATACGCATTCTAAATATATTCATTCAAAAACACAATTTCGTTTTTGAAGAATAGTAAATTAAAAAAAAACTAGGTCATCTTGCATATAAAAGAATTTATTTGAAAAGTTCAAAAATAAATCTTATGATTTCAAAATATAAATAATTTTTATAAAAAATTGTTCTAAATAAATCGTTCTAAATTAATTCATTCAAAAACAAAATTTTGTTTTTCAAAAATGGTAAAGTTAGAAAACTAGGTCATCCTACATAAAAAAGAATTCACTTTAAAAAATTTGAAAATAAATCGTTTTGTGTTTTCAAAATATAGATTATTTTTATAGTAAATTATTTTTATCAATATAGTTATTAATTTTCCAGTTAAATTTGATGAACGCGAGATAACCTTTTGGGAAGAGGATTAGGAAGAGAAAGATTATGGGGTATTTTTTATCTCTGGTCTAAGATTAGAGAGACGAGTATCGGGATTTGATTTCGAGAGTCGCTCTACTTTCCAATGTGAGAGAATATACACACGAGTGGCATCTCATTCGTGTCTGAGCTGAGTGTAAAGCGTCCATCGTAAGATCGTCGACCCTTTCTTTCCTCGTCACATTTCTCGCCTCGAACTCTTTTTCTCTCATCTCTCTTTCTTTCATCGCCGACGAGCTGGACTAGGGATGCGACGAGCACTCCGGTCGAGTCTACTCTTTACACGCTCGACTCGTCCCAACTTCCACGAATCTGAAGTTCAGATCCGGTATTGCACTCTCATTAAAAAAATCCTTTTTTTTTCATTTTCAGAAGAAATATTTTACCAGACTTTTCTTTTTTTTATTCAGGTCTTTGCGTTTACTTTTCAATTTTTTTTAAGTTTCTTTTCGGTCAAATGACAGTTGCTCCAGTTAAAAATTTTTTTTTATTGCAGGCTTGAATATGGGAATACAAATATAAATTCGTGTTCATTCATATTTATGTATTCACTCTCTTATTGTATTGAATGAACAAGGAAATTTCGATTTGCATTCAGCAACGAACCGTTGAAGTTCTTTCGCTCGGAACGTGACAGATTTTCCAATCGTTCCCTTGGATCCCGTACGAGTTTTTAAACACGATCGAACATAAACTCGGATCTCAGAATCCGAAGTTAAATATGTACTGTTGCAATTTTTTTTTTAAATTTTTTTTCTATTTTTTTTTTTTTTCGTGTGGCGATAGGAAGTAATTGAGGAAAGTGTTTTCTCCATTCTGGACACGTTTCGATCGCGATTTCAAATGCGAATCAAGTATCGAGGACGCACTGTTCAGAGCACTCGAAGTCTCGAGCACAGTGGAGATCATTCATCGAAAATGGAACGCTCGGAAATTAATTTGAGCGATCTCGCGACGCGATAGAACTCACGCGACGCAAATTTCCGATCCAGTGAAAGTGTTTGTCGGTTTCACACAATTCGTATATTTCCATGATTGACGGATCGTAGAGCAATTTTTTTCTGATGTGACGAAAAATGAATAAAAATAATAAAAACAGACATAAATATGAGATAAATTGAAAATAAAAAAAAAGATATTTTTCATAAAAATATTTATCAATTCTTGTTTTTTGTTTCCAGATCGATTAACGAAATAAGGAAACCAAAATGGGTTGCATGTCGCAGTGTGCCAAGTATTTTCTGTGTTTCTTCAACTTTGTCTTCTTCGTAAGTACCTCAATAAAATCGTTCTCAAGTTCTGGAATTTTTTTTCAACATCCAATTTTCTATTTACGATCCACATTTTCCAATTGAGCAAGATTGTCATTATCTCAGTTACAATAAAAGATGAATTTTTTGAAAAATGTGGTACAATCAAAATGAAAAAAAAAATTACAATAAACTTTATCATATTTGTAATTAGAAAAGAAAATTTTCTTCATATTCAATTAAGTTTTTTTACGTCTAATTATAATTAAGAATTTTCAACTCGACAATTTCATTATCTTAGCTGGAATAAAAATATAAGATTTTCATAATTGTATAGGACAATAAATTGAGAAAAAAAACACAATTAACATTATCATTTTTTTTAAATTATGAAGTTCATTTAGCCTTTTACATGTAATTATGTATTTCTAATTAGGAATTTTTAACTCAATGACATTTCCATTATCTGAGCTACGATAAAAACGTAAATTTTAAAAAAATATATTACAACAAAATGAGACAAAAAATCTTCAATCAGCACGCCAGTTTCGATATTTGCAGTGAGTCATCTGCGCGAAGAAAATGGGCTTGTCGATTACGAAGTCGTTTTTGAGCTTATTTCAGCCTAATTCTCGTACACTTGCTCGCAAGGCTCGAGTCGTCGCTCTCAAACAAATGCCCAGCGTCCTCGAGACCGACCAAGCGAATCAGGACGTTCGCGTTGAATCGATGCGGGCACTGATATTTTCCGCAAATAAAAACATGAGCGCAATATCATTGTCTATATTTTTTTTGCAAAATTAAAAAAAATTTTATTGTTGCAAGTTTCGGGTATCAGAATGATCGTTTTTAACCCTTTTTGCTTTTTTTAACCAGCTCGCCGGTGGAGCTGCTCTCACCGCTGGAATATGGCTCCTCGCCGACAGAAGCTCATTCACCAATCTCGTTAGTAAAGTCGACGAAACCGACATTTTGGTGAGTTTTTAAATTTAATATTCAATTTTCAAAAATAATTTTTTTTTAAAATTGATATTCAAATACTCCAATCCACTGACGACACTGCATTGATATCTCATCAGAACACCATCGAAAAAACAATGGAATCACTAGATTCGACTAACAAAATTATGAAATGGTTTAACGAATGGAGATTACAACCAAATCCAAATATATCTCAGGTTAAAATATTTAATCACAAAATCACAGAAACGTCACCAAGTATCACGATGGACAACATAGAAATCAAACCATAAAAGGAAGCTAAATATCTCGGAATAATAATTGACAATAAAATCAACTTCAACAGTCACATCCAAAAACGTCAAAAAATGATCCAAAGAGCCGAACACTTTAGATCAATCACATTCAAAAACAATATCGTCAGGTAGAAAGAAACAACAAAAATATACAAGGCAATCTGCAGATCTATCATGGAGTATGGACATCCGATATTCATAAACTGCAAAAAAATGACCAAAAAGAAAATTGACACAGGAGAAACAACGACATTAAGAAAACTCACGAAAATACGAGATCAAAACAACTCGATATATAACCCGAAAAACAGCACCCTGTACGAAAAAACAAAAATAACACCAATCCATATAAGATTAAAAAATTTAACAAAAACATTTGCAACTGAACAAATAGAGTCACTTGAACAACTTTGTACCCTTACAAACAATGTAATAAGAAGAAAACCCAAACACCCAATTAAAACCAGTCAGTTGATTCTTAATAATTTTTTAGTTAATTAATTTTTAAATAAATAATTCTCGTCTGATCTTAATTGAACTAGGCATAATCTAAAGCTGACAAAATTTGCTAAGACTTAGAAGAGCAATTTGAAATTTTTATTTTTGCTTTCGCAATTTAAAAAATTCAAAGTATTCCACTTCACTTGCCCCTCACTGCATATATCTGACGTACACAAAGAATGAGAAATTTATAACAAAAATACAAACACTAATTTTTATCAATCCATTGTGGAAAAAATTACTTATTAAAATAAAAAATTTTAATTAAAAGTTAAAATTACCAAAAATTACTCTTTATATTTCGTACATCAAATTTTGATTCAGTATATGCTTTGACAAAAATTTTTATATACATGATATAGTACGTGTGTACGTAATAATTTTTTTTACAATTAGGCTACGAAAAACAAGGAAAATAGGACGTGACGTTGATCTGGGTTTCGTCTCAATTCTTCTGGTCTTGGTAGCGTTCTTCCTCTCAACCACCTGTTAGCTTCGTTATTTCCTGCAAGTGAAGGAACTCTCGCGATTTGGCGATGTTCCAAATACCATTCGTCCCATTCTTTCTTGTATATACGTATACGAGACAAACACAAGAGAGCAACTTTTTTTCCGAAAGTCTCGAGCTCCGTGATCTTTCCTCGGCACTATTTTTTCCACCCTGTTCCCTCCGGCGAAAATTGTCTCCACAGTATAAAGAAAAGGGTGAACACACTGAAATTTATTTTTCTCCTCTTTTTCAAATTTTTTCTACCCAACGTTCTCGTTTTCGTGCCACTTGGCACATTATTTACCAGATGATTCAAGAGAAGAATTCAACTCTCCGTTTTCTTTCCATAAATTTTTCCCTCATAAATTTTTTTCATTTCACTGCATTTTTTCGGATTTTGATTCCAAAATTTAATACCATGAATAATAAAATATATGGTCAGATATTTCTTTGACATATTGAGAAATATTTCTGAAATATTAAAAAATATGTGTTTTATTATTTTAAAAAATCAATATAAGGAATATTTTTAAAAAATTACGCATGTGTTTCATTATTTAAAAAAAACAGTATAACAATTTTTTTTAAATTACCGATATGTTTTATTATTTTTAAAAAATGAGTATAAGGACGAATCAGAGCATTTTCATGGAAAGAAAAAAATGTGAAAGGACGTTCGAGCGCATTCCGATAATTATTTCCCGCGTACTTGAACACGAAGTTCGAAAGAAAATAAAGAGAGAGAGACATAGAGGGGAGAGATAAAATGGAAACCGGAAATTCAGCAGGTGTGTTGAATCTTGGATGCTCTGAAAAGCTGACTGATTGCAGTTCGAGGCTTGTGCATATCGCCTTGGTAGTATGACTAAGCGAAGGCGAGGAACTCTCGTTAAAATTGATCGAGCGAATCAGGAGAGAAACGAAAACTCCTCTCTCTTTTTCCCTCCCTAATTTCATTTTTCTCTCTCTCTCTTTTTCTCACTCTTTTTTATCCCCGTCTCTTTCTCTCTTTTTCTCGTGCATGCGCTTTCTCGCTTTCGCTCTTTCTCACGGAACGAGCCCCAGTGACGCAACAATCTCGCTCCTCTCCAAGTGCTTACATAATTCAAATTCTTCGATACCACTTCGATCACGTTTTTCAATGAAAATATATCGAAAAAATAATTTTCTGCTCATTTAAAACATGGTTATTAAAAAATTTTTTGAATTTAAAAAATTTCTAATTAACGAAAGTTTTTTAAAATTTATAAGGTAAACGTCCCAATAGTTGAACGTCTAAGAGTTTCCACAAGTTCATTTGAATGTAAAAAATAGTAAAACAAAAAATTGAAGCTTCAATTCATAAATAGGTGATTACTTATAATTTTCCCTATCCAAAATTCATATTATGTCTTGATTTTACATAATATTTATAATAAATAAGTACAAAAAGATTTTTCTTTCGTCCCTAAAGTTGAACGGGCTTGTCCCTATACTTGAACATCATAAGAAAGACTCGATGCGTAAAGAAAGTGAGGTTATGTGTATTCATCAATCCGGCGCTTCGTATACATCTATCTCGTTCTATCTTATGTATTTTTCGCGTTCAACTATGAGGCCAGGAAACTTTTTCGTGTACCATAAACTTGAACCGCAAATTTACGTATATTAAATAACTGCTAAAAAATTCAGAAATATGTTGTCTTATTCGAAATTTTCCGACGATTACGAAATGCGGCGGAACCAGATCCCTGCTCAAAATTTGTCTACTCAACAATGCTAAAAAACAATATCCAATCTGTATAACAATATCGAGCAGACAAATTTTGAGTAGGGATGTTGTTCTGTCCGAAATGCCCTGAAATTTAGCGCTTAGGCAATTTTTAAGTTTCATACAAACTTAAGTATAAATAAATGCGCACTATCGAAAACGATAAGTTGCAACCGTGTTACTCGAAAACACACGTTCTTGGATATTTATTTTTTTTTCTCTCAAATGAATAAACAATGTTCCAAAATAAAAGAAGCTCAGTTAAACAAAGATTCTCTTAATCTAATAGAATTTTCATATTTTCTGGGCTATATCCAGGCTCTTTGATAATTATCAAAGAGCCTGGATAATTATAATTAATAAAGTACTGAGTAGTGGTCAACTATTGGGACGTTTACCTTAGTGCCTAATTTTTTATTTATTATATACACATTTTTTATAAAATAAGAAATGTAGTAGCATTTTAATAGGAAAGATTTAGTATTTTGTTGAGATGTACGATATGTTATTGAAATTTTGTTTTCTCGTCCTCTAATGGACGAATTATAATTGATGTTAATTTACTTTGGTGCTGAATATACATTTTGAATAATATATGAAAAATGTTCAATTTTTTTCATTTGGTTCTTGAAAGACCCGAACTCTAAATTATGAAGGGAATCCTTCGTTTGACAACTTTTTGAATTTTTCACGAAGGTAAGAATTGACAATTTTCTTGCTTCCTTTTTTTCTCCCGGAGTCCTTCGGGATCGGGAAAAGAGTTCGTAGGAAACGAAGGATTATTGAGCGACCTGATTCTTTTTCTGAACAGCTTTTTGTTCTCGATTTCTCATACTTCTGACTCGTAAAAGCTCTAGAGAATTGTTTTTCTTGTTACGGAGGCAATTATTTTTTCGAAATCTCGAAAAAAAACAGTGAAGTACAAAAAAAACGAGAAACTAGAAAAAAGATCGTTGCACTTTTCTCTCAATTTCGTCTCCACTCCGATCTCGCAATATAAGAAAAAATAATAAAAAAAGAAGAAAAAAAAGAATCTCTCGCTTTGCGTGCAATCGAACCGCGAAAGTGCTTCGAATGGTCGCTTTTGGGACATCAAAAGGAAGAAAAAAAACTGTCGAGAGAAAAATAAGAACCATGAACCAATGTGAAAAATCCGAGAACGAAAATTGAGAGATGCGAAGTCTAAAATAGGAAGAACAAAGTTCTTTGTTTAAAAAAAATGGTTTTAACCTCAGACGGATCGAGCTGAATGCTGAGAACTTGGTAAAACGTCGCACATACGCGTGTATATTTTCTGTATTAGGAAACGCAAGTAGTTTTTATTCCCGCATATTTTTTTTCAATTCGCAAGAGTCCAGCTCGGAATTCGCATCGAAAGTAGGTCGTACTCTATCCGAGGGAATTTCTCTCTCTCTCTCTCTCTCTTCGTCTCGTACTCTATTATAATGGTTTTTCTCCTTTTCCTCATTTTTCTTCCTTCTCGCGCTCTTCTTCTGCTTCTTTTTCCCTCCAAAAGAGAAAAAGTCAGTTCAAGTATCGCGGGCAGGGGAACGAAGGAGAAAAAACCTCATGAAACTGGAGCGCGAACGCGAACTGGGTCACTCTCCTCCGTCAAAGAGAGTCCAGACTTTTTCCCGCCTCGAAAAAATGTATCGCCGTCCCGGGAGCTAAGACACTCGTAATGGACAAAATATATCAACAACGATTTATTTTTCAACATTAAAATAATCCACTTTTATGTAATTTAAAAAAAATCTAACAAGTATAATGCAAATATTGTAAAAACATATAAAATAAAAAATTTGGTTTTTATATAATAATAAAATTTTTACAAATGAAAACATTAGAACGTTTATTATCATGTGATAAGGCAGGTGAACTTAATTAAGGCCAAAGAAGACTTATTCAAAAGAATTCTTATAAATAGATTGAATGAAAAAATTATTAAAATACTACAAGGAAATTTGAATATAGATATATGTAAATATTTCAGAGAGATTGAGAGACTCATTAGAAAATATGAAAATGTTGAAGAACGAGAGGTATGAATACTTTTTAATATGCATGGCATTGTATACGTTATGTTTTTATGTTATGTAACATGCTGCAAAAACCCAAATTGGGTGGGCAAATAATACTCCTTTTACCTACTACTAGTAAAATTTTTTTCATTTTCAGATGTAAAAATTTCTAACATTTTAATTTCAAATACTGTGTGAAGTGAACTCTCTCAAGTATGGTCAAAATAAAAAAAATTTAGAATTAAAAAATTAAAAAATTTCGTTTTTCTATAATTAGTAAAATTTTTGTTCAGATCTAAAAATTTCTGATATTTGCATTTGAAATACCATTGAGTGTAATATCTCTCAAATATGATTGAAATAAGATAAAATTTATTGATTTTTTAGAGCAGTGTAAAAAACTTTTAAATTATCTAATTCAAAATTTGAGTTATTTTTAAAAAATTTTCTTGGATATTGCTGCAAATGTTAATAGTATTATTATAAAAACAGGTCGTATCTTTTCCTACGTGATCTTTGCTTTTGGTCTAAAAAAATGGAACGAGAAAGAAAAGGAGCGTGAATACAAATTGACACTGACACGTTAATTGGTCGAGACTGTGCGTACGTAAGAGACAGAGAGACCTCGTTATTATCGCCGCGTATTAATTAGTACGTTCCGAATAAGCAATTTCAGTTTCGTGTGTGTATCGCAATTGAAAGGAGACACGCGAGCGAACACACGTGTCGCTCTCGAGGATTCTCGAATCTCGAGTACAGGCGTTCCGGAAGAGCGGATTAAAAATCGCTGCGTATAAATTTTTCAAATATTTTTATAATTATTTCCCTTTTACTTAAAAACAATCAGTTATTAAAATATCTCTTAAATTTATCGTCACATCGTTTCCATTTTTTTATTCTACATTATAAATAATGGTAAAATACAAAGTATAACAAATATAAAATATTCTATAAATAAAATCCAATTAAGAGTAGAGAGTCATTAATTACTTGAAAATTTGTTATTAAAAAAATTGAATAATGCAATAAATTCATGTAGGAGATAATCATGATGATAAAATGTGTCAATTTGAGATAGAATAGCCCATAGAGTATCGCATAGTCATACCGGAAATCGTCCGTCTCTTGCATTCCGTGAGGGTATAAACTGCGAGAGTCTGTATTCACTGATGATAACGAGACGCGTTTTTCATTGTGCGAGTGACGGAAAAGCTTGTCTTCCCTCTTCTCTTTTCTTCCTCTTGACTCTTTTCTTGCCAAGATTGCCAGAGTTTCGCGACAGCTTCCTCGACGTGCCTCCTCTTCTATTATCCTCTTCACTTTGAAGTTTTACTCTCTCATCCTTGTTTTCTCTCTCTCTCTCTCTCTCTTTGCCTCCCGTCCGTTGTCTCTCTCCTGTGCACACTCTTCCATCGTGAGCATTAATCCCCTGAAACACAAGAGTTACCCTCGACGAAGCTTCCCCACCTTCAGGTGGAAAAGCCATTAAAAATGATTTCTCTGACAGAATAATTACGACTCGACAAATAATCTAAACTTTTTACAAACTGATCTGGATATGTTTTTTATTTTATTAACCATTATTGTGTGTTTATTTTTATTATGGTCAATTACTTTCATTACATTCATTGTAGCAGTGTCACACGTCAAAGAATCATTCGAAATGATTTTTCCGACAGAATCGTTACGACTCGACAAATATTCTAAACTTTTTATAAACTTGTTTTATGTACATTTTTTATTTTTTTTATTTTATTAATAATGATTGCGTACACATTTTCATTATACGATCAATCATTTATTTTTTAGTGTAGTTACACCAGGAAAAGTTATTAAAAATGATTTCTCCAACATAATTACGATTCGATAAATATTCTGAATTTCTTAAGAATTGATTAATATTTTTTGTTATTAATCAGATTTTATTATGATGAATTATTTATTTTTTATTACATCGTTCCATTCGTGGAATAGCTATTATAAAATATTTCTTTGACAGAATAGTCTGAAGTTGATAAATATTCAAACTGTAAATTCATTCATATTTTTTAATAGTTAATAATAAAAATACAGTCATTTTTAATTATCATTAATTGCGTATTCTTTATTATAATACTTTTTTTTATAATAATTGTGTTAAGGTTAATCTATTTTTGGATTTACCTTGTAAACAAAAGGGTTATTTTATTATCCACAAGGAACGACATTGTGACTCGACTGTATTTATAAGAGTGACAATCGATTATCCCAGCACGTGAATGCCATTCAAGATTCGCCTCGTTATATCCCATTTTTTTCGTCATTTCATGCTCTGATGAGAATAAAACGGGCGAAAGTGTTCTCAATTATTTATAGAAATCTGCCCGCTGGGATTTTATTTTATACACGGAGCTTAATCGTCCGAGATACCCGCGACAATTGAAATTAACAGAAAAGAAAAAAAGGGAAAGAGTGAAAGTGTTGAACAAAGACGAGCCCATTTATTGTAATTATACGCTCCGAGGTGAGACAGTGTTAAGAACAGTACTTTGCAGCAAGTACTGCAGTGTTTTGTAAAATTGAATGGCCGTTCGTGTAACTGGAATTTTTTTCAAGCCTGCTTCCATTTGAGAGTGTTTGCGATCTAAAATAGAACGTAGGGCTTTTAATTAAAGATGAAAAAATGTTCAAATTCTAATAAGTTCCTTTTTTTCTACTTTTTCGTATAATAAAAATTTAATCACTATGTATATAAAGTGATGGCGGCGATGCATGCATATGATTTTTGTAAACTATTAGTTAGAAAACCCGAGAACTATTCAAATGAAAGATTTAAAAAAATGTAATTCTGATATTTTATTATTTTGAAATATTTATAAAAATATTTAAAAATTCTCTATGTTATTAAAATCCTGATATTTATTACATACCAATTATTTGTGGGGTATATAACCTCCTCAACACTAAATTTCATCATTTTTCAAACTTGCATCTCTCGGCGGCTGCTTTCGGTAGCTCGATAACGAGACGATCGATTCTCTCGTTAAAACGTTCTAAAAACGCTTGCCAGGAGAGAACCGCAAGTACGGATATTGAGTTACCTCGAGACGGTGCTCGTTACAACGAGATTTTTGTACGCGAGAAACCTGTCTTCAAGGTTCCACGTCGTCAGGAGACGTCAGTAAAAATTCTGCCTCCAAGAGTCTCAAATTCATCTGAAATGTACACTGAGCTTCGAGGAACGGGACAGGTTAACGATTACGTCATGCGTTATCCGGATCCGATCGGTTTTCTGGAGAATCTGGACTTAACGGTCTCCACAACGTATATATCTCTGCGCAATTCGTGCTGCGTCCGAGGCGCGACGTGATTGGCTCGCGTCCCCCCTTCCACTCTGCGCTGGAGAGCGTCAGCCGCAGAGTGGGGGAAGCGCTCGCGTCAGTCGTCGCTGGACGCTCGGAGTGGCAACATCTCAGTCTGCGAAAAAGCTTTCAATCTATTTTTCAAATAATGTTGCGGAGTGGGGGAAACGCTCTCTTCAGTCGTCGTCGGACGCTCGAGGTAGCAACACCTCCGCGAAAAATATTTGCCATTTTATTTTTTGTTCAATAAATTACATACCAGAATATTTTTAATTATCTCAACCATCTACCGTTTACGTTTATATAAAAAAAAAATTCCTTAAGGCTAAAGTAGTAACGGTCAGTATTCTTTTTCATCTCGGAAAATTAAGAACGAAGGGTGCGGCTGATACACCCACTTTTGGAGTTACGTGATCGTCATGTTAACGATACGAATATAATTTTAAGGCTCTATCTCTCGCGAAGACGATGTTACTATATGAATATCCACGTATATTCGAGTCTTCTGACCTCCTTGAATAAAGCGTATCGTATAACCGGGCTGTCGAGCGAACGAGTCATGAATTCCAATAGAGATCCCTCACCGAATCACCCGCGGAGAACCGTTGCGCTCGCAGGGACCCAAAACCTTTGCATTCCGAGTGTTCTCTTATCATGCGTAGACCTCACTAAGTGACACGTACATCGGGAAACAATAAGAGGCGCGGCATTCTTACAAACATTTTTTTTTTTTTTTTCAATTAACTTTTCATCTCTCCACGACCATTTCGTAAGGGCTGGAAAATCATTTAAATACCAATTATACGTCATTTTACGTACACGTCAGAGTTGATGGACTCTGATGAACACTTAATTATCGAAAAAGGTGTTTTCTCTTTTTCATTCTTCTTATCGAAGTTTTTCTTTTTAGTTTTCTTCGTCTATTTAATTAACCGCAATCCAAGTTTTCTTTGAATTTTTTTTATGAGTTCAATTTCTACGAACGTGGGACGAGGCTCAAGTGCTTCTGCACTCTTGACTAATGTACACCTTTCTATACATGTTCAACGCCTCGGTGGTAACGCTCATTGCGTCGGGATTATGATAGAGAAAAAAGAAATGTCGGAGTGGGCGTGCCGAAAATTTGTAAGCACGGTGACCTAGTCATAAATTTCGTTTATTCGAGTCTGCTTCGTTAAATCCTTTGCTCTTCGTTTCCCCTTATCTTCTTCGTATTCAGATTAATGCAGGGGAGATTTTATTCAGTGATGAATAGTTGTGCTTTGCGACAAATAATAAATTTATTAAAAATTTGAAATATTAACAATTATATTTGTTTATATTTATATTACATTATTCAGATTAATGCAGGACAGATTTTGGGTGTGATCTGTCACGAATTTTTGTAATTTTGGCTAAATTTCATATTATTTAAATTTTCAACAATTTTCACTTGATATTCGGAATATTTTATGCGATTTTGGGTTGTATATCATATAAAAAGAATATTGCGAATTTGAAAAATTAGCAATTTTTTTTAATTTGCAAAATCGATTGCCCTCCGTTTGTTCACTTTTTATGGGAAATTTCTCGGTCTCCGGTTTATAGTCACGAATTCGCGATAAACCCGCACTTTGATTTCTCACGATTATAAACAAACAAACGCCCTCGTTCGCTAACCTATTATTCATTCTCTCTCTTTCACTCTTAAAATTTTCTTCTCTCTCACCATTACTCATGGATATTAATCGCGAAAAGTGAGAGGAGAGAAAAAAATACAGACAATTGAATACACTCTCGCGGAGGAGCATGATTTTCCTCTCGGAAACTTATTTTCCATTAAAAAATTGAAGGTCTTTCCCAAGTTTTCGAGTTTCGAAAAAAATTATTACGAGACCGCTCCAATTTGAAAATCTTGAGCGAAACGAGAGTGGATAAACAATGCTCTCTATTTTGCAATCGTGCAAAGACATTTTCATCTCTGCTCGAATTTTTCAGAGAAGTTACCAGGCTCACACGATTGTCAACAATTAAGCTCAATGAGCATTATACGGATGAAGTTTTAGATCGCATATTAGTGCACCAACGTCATTCAACATTTTGTTCATTTTCTGGGTTATTTTCCGACAAAAAGAAAATTTTTTAATTTTTTTATTCAAAGTTATCAAACTTCGGAAAAGCCAGAAAAAAATTACACTCAAAATAAAATTATTAGTCAACCAGTGGTTATTCGTCCAAGTATTGTTCCAGCCTAACGCTATTTAAAAAGAAAAAGAAAAGAAAATATACATATAAATGAATGCTATGGTTATACATTTAAATTTCAAAATTGAATTACTCCAGAACCAAGCAAATGAAAAATCGAAAAAAAATTTGTTTTTTCATGTTTCATATTCAAGATCATTCGTAACAAATTTCATTAAATTCTCTACATTTTTTAATTTCCCATAAATTTAACACAGAAATAATGATGTCACAGGTCAACGACTGTCAGTGAAAATTTTTTAATATTTTTTATCATACGTTTGTGGTTTTTTGAATTTTGCGAAAAATTGATTCTTCGAAAATTTTGGTCGACACTTCCTAAGATCATTAATTAAAAAAATTTTTCAAATTTATTACTCATTTTTTGTCATTTCCGTTAATTTAATATTATTATACAACCCAAAATTTTGATATCATCACTTAAAATGTGAAATACGATAAATTTCGAAAAAATATTTATTAAATCAAATTCAAATCGATATTTCGCGACAATAATTCAAAGAGCAATTTTATCGACACTGCAATTGTATATAGCAGCTGTGCGTGTGTCCGTGTACCAGTTTGTTAACCCTACCCGCACTCGAACGAGCGCGCACCGAGCGAATCGAAGAAAGTAAAAGTTAAACTTTCATTCGTGACCAAGCAACGTCGAGAAGAGAATTCCGGCCACGCCGAATAATTTTTTCTCCCATTTGAGCCTCTTCCTTTTTGCTCAGCGGGGTCATTTTTCACAAAAAAAAACGAGGATTTTCGCATAACAGGTCCCACACGAGAAATACTCTCAATTTTTTTCCGGAGCGTGTTAGCAGTCGATTGTCCCTGAATTGAATTTTACATTCGCGTATAGAGTCGACACAATTCTCCATTTCTCTTGGGCCACATTTTTTTCTTCTTTTCTGTACGTCTTCTACAAAGTGTTACGGTGTTCTCATTCTTATTCGGAACGCTCAAAAGTTTCAAGGCGCTTTTTCCTAGATGAGGCAAAAACTTTCGTCGCTTTTTTTAATTCTCACTACAAAAAACAACTTAAATCTGTTTTGGAGAAACTTTGTATAAAAATTAATATAATTTATTTTTAATTACTTGTATACATGCTTAGCAAAAAAAATATTTTTGATTTAAATAGCGGTAAAAAAGAAATGAAAAAATTCCGAAACTAAAATTATCTCAATAAATTATTAAAATATTATCTGTGTTTCGTTGAAAAATAAAAAATTTTAGTTTACAAAATTGTTCAAATTAAATTAAAATAATATTATTTAAATAATAATATTTAAAAAAATCAAAATTAGTCTCAATATTCTTTGAGATCAATTAAATCAAATGCCTTCAATTACATTCATTTATTTAATGAATCAATAATTGAACGACTTACTGCGATACACTTTGGAGTTATAAAATTATACAATCAGTTAACTCGTTAAAGCTGTGATATGATGATAGATATCGGAGTAATAAAAATTAGTATGAACAACAAAAATTAAAATTCTCTGATATTAAGTAAAAGGGATTGAATCACAAAATAAATTAATAAAATCAAAAAGGAAAAATGGCCAGCGTCTGCATCAATACATCCAGGAAAAAAATGAATGGAGCAATGGTCTCTCTGTGGTCGACTCGCAGTAGCCGACACACCTGCTTTCTCGGTTATATGGGAGCGCGCCTACCCCTCGATAACGTTTGCGCAAGAAACCCGAGAGCAAACTTTTAACGGTGTTGCCTCCTCGAAGAAGTTCTCGCGCCGAAGGAAGCAAACGGCTATTGCGCAAACACGCGTCTCTTACCGTGGACACTAAGTGGTCCGTGCGGTACACAATATAACTTGAAATATAAAAACGTCAAATTACACCTGGAAATATTTTTTCGGTGTACATTCGATATTTTAATATCGGTATCAAAAAATCACGAGAAATTAAGAAAAAAAAATCGGTTAAAGAACCGATTTGTTCGTTTTTCATCAATTATTGACACGTTAAAAACATAAATTAAAAAAAGATAAACGTGAAATTCGCATTACGAATAATTTGTGGAAAGATCGTAAAAATTCAACCGCGTGAAAATTTATTCTGTTTACGTAAAAAATTTTTAACCACAAAATCGATCCCTGAAACGGGAGTTTTAAAAATTGTTATTGTTATTTTTTTGTAAGAATCGAATTTACCACAAACCAATCGATCTCGATTATTTTATTCTTTTATCGCGAATGTGAAAGGGAAGTCTCGCTCTTTCTCATTCACTCCGAGGCGATGACTTTCACGACTTCACAATATCCTACAAAATGTCCAAATTGATCAATCTTTTTTTCTATGTTCCTCCTCGAGAACTCCCAGGAATTAATGGATTGAATTTCTTTTCTCTTCCGATGTTGAAAACTCGAATTTTTATTCAACATTTTATAATCAAAATATTTGTAATAATTTTTTACTTGGTCACAAAATGATTTCACATAATTTTTTTACAAGTATTTTATTTTCGTTCTGTTCGACTTTTTCTAACAAGTTTTTTAAAATTATAATTCACTCGAAAGTAAACAAATAAAATCATTGATCATTATTACGTAAATAAATAATATTAATTAATTATTAACTAATCACGATACATTTTTTGTTTAAATAATTTAATATTTATTTGCATTTATTTATTTTTTAATATTGATTCATTTTATTATTAATGTTTATTTATATTTAATAATTATTTATTGATATCAATTGAAATAATAATAGAACATAATAATAAATTAATTTAATTTTAATTCAATTATTTTTGATGAAATATGAAAATTCTTGAAAATAATACTGATAATAAAAAGTCTTTAGTCTGAACAAATTTTAATTTATATCAGCACGCATGAAACGTATAATTTATACACAGGAAAATATTTTCTTTGTTTAGCGTTTATCGTAATTCATACGGAGATTTGAGGAAACGTACGAGACACCTGTTGGTCTCGGTTGGGTATCTTACAAACTGCATTACTAGTGCGAACGGATTATGCATACATGTTTGTCTAAGAGAGAGGAGAATACAGCCATTAGTCAGTCTTTGATTTTTTTTCCACTTCACGCAGCACGCGGGGTAAAACCGGAGTGGATTGCGCAACGATTTGCAAAACCCGTCTATATTCATACGCGCTCCCGAGTACGAGAGTATCGCATGCAAGCTGCATCGATAACAATAATGGAAGTGTCGTAAAAATATTCACTCACCGGTCGCTGACAATTAGTCGCCATTAGAGTCGATACCGCAGTTTAAAATAGACAAAGTTTCCAACTTATGACGTATTCAATACTTTTTTCCACGCGTTTGTACATCGCGAAAACAAATAGAAAATAATTCAAATAATTTTTATCTATTTATAAAAAAATTATTAATCGAAAAATTTAAACAATTAAATAACAAATAAAATAAAATTCAAACTATAGTAAAATTTTGTTTTGCAAAATGCAATTTAAAAAATTATTTTGTTGTAATAAATAATTCTGATCGATAAAAACGTTTTTCATCGTATATTTAAAAAATCGATTTAATTTATTGAACATCTGTCAGGTTTGACAGATGCGTCGAGAAATCGAGAAACTAAGATTAACTCGGATTTCAGTGATGTGGGATTATTCTCCTTCGAAGACAGCCCACGTCTGACGTCACGAGTCGATTTATTCTCGATAGAATATAAATATGCGAGTCTCGTGGCTTGAGTATAACGTAACTCTTGAATGATAATTAGCACGCAGGCTCTCTTACGCGCACTTTGGCGTGTTGATATTTTTCTGCACTCTCGAGTACGCATATTTGAACGCTCTTTCAATTAGACGCGTTACGAGCGCTGGAACGCCAAGGAGACTTCGGACACGGTCTACTTTGTCTAATAATTTGTATTTTAAGAACGCAATGAAAATGCGAACTGGCATACGAATAGACGAAAACTTCCTCATTCCCTTTTATCACTTCGATTCGCTCTCAAGTTGTTGGAGGAATATTTATCAAGAGAAATAAATTATTTACATTTTTTTTTGCTAATAATAAATTTAATTTATTTATAATAATTATATGAATATTATTTATTTCTAAACAAATAAATAAATTTTATTTATTTATAAATTAAGTTAATTTATTAATTTATTATATATTAATATAATATGTAATTATAATAATTATTAATAATAATAAATATATGATAAATAAATTAATTTAATTTATTTATAATTATTTATGTATTCTTTATTCGTCGAATTTTGTGAAGAGATTTAGCTTCCTCGTTAAAAAAGACGTTTCCAAACTGGCAAGATGCCATGCAAGAATTAAAATTTATGTGGAAATTTAATAATTGACGAAGACTTGCGGATCGAAAACAAAAGTGGCGACGTGACTCAGAATTCGTAACGATTTGTGACCAAGTTTTACGAACTCGTTACGTCGATTATATTTTCACCTATTTTCCTCATTTTTTCTCTCTATCTTCGAATTGAGATTGTATAAAGTCCACTGCAAACAACGGGGTTAATGCCGCTTTTGCGGTTCAATAATGCAAGCTCGCGTGAGTCCCGGACTGGTTATTAAACTTTCACCAGCCCCTGAGATTTATTTCTTTCCATTTCTCCTTCCCTCGTTGTTCTTTCTCTTTTTCTTGACAAGGTCTCGAAGGCCGTCGACCTCTTCGATCCCTTCAGAAGTCATCGGAACTTTTTTTTCTTCATTCACAACTTTTTGAATTTTAATCCTCGGGATGAAAGAAAAAAAGAAAAATTACCGAGGTCGCACCTGTGTCAGCGCTCGAAGATTAATTTCTCGCACTAGCAATTTGATCGATAAGAAAAAAGTGATCGAACAATCGGTCGATAATTGCAAATTGAATTTCGAAATTTTATCGACGTTATCCGATTTTTTATATCGAAATCTTTGAGTGATAAGAATTTTGATGAAAATCTTTTAAATTCGATTAGTTGTGGTTCGTTTTTTGAGAATCGAGTTCAACGTGAAGTACATTACCACTTGTCGAAACAATTTAGATATGATTCATTTTTTTTGTAATTAAGATTCCTGATTAAAGTCTGTGATCTTGCCATCGTTACCGCATTTTTACATTTCCAATTTATTTAATTAAAAATAAATAAAAAAGAATATTATTATTTGGTAAATATTCGGGCGTAGGGCTTCATCGAAAAATCACTTAAAAAATTATTTTTAGGTATTTTTATAGTCCAAAATCATGAATATTCTTATTACGATGGCTCATGACGATATTTACTAGTTTAAATAGTTAGTTAGTTAGTTCGGTTGGTTTCCTTTCGTACAGCTTCTAGCTTTAATCACGATATTCCCTTCCATTTAGAACCGTCTATTGCCATGG